>APFE030730934.1:67094-83740 GCA_000404065.3 Pinus taeda
ATAATAATAATAATAATCTTTTAATATCAATATTATGGTTAATAATGTTTTTTTATGGCATTAATCATAATTTGGCCGATAGGGTTTATGGAATGAATATAAAAAGAGGTTTTATTTATTTATGGTACGTATAGTTTATTTTTATCTTTATTTATTTACCATACATCTTTTTTTTAGTGTTAGTAAACCTCTTTATATTTTAAATTTATATTGTGTTTATACATACTAATAATTAGATTGATTTTTAAATAAAGCGGACATTAGATTAAAAATGTTAAATGCTAAGCATTACGTTTACATGTTTATGTTTTTATGTGAGATCTATCCCCATACTGGATTGTTTCCATTTATGTTTACCTTTATTTACCTGTTTACGTTTTTATGTGAGATCTACCCCATACAAGTTTGTAGAACATCTTTCAGCACAATAATAAAATAAAAAAAAATAAAAAAAAATCATATATGACAAAATAAACAAATATTTTCAATATAATTAGAAAACTGGAATAAAAAAATTAATTTTCGAAAAAATAATGGAGTTGGAAAATAAGATGGTTAATCTCACGGTCTTTGAATATTCACCACAAAGGCATATTAAGAGTGCAACTCTTCCTACCTTACACTTTAATTATATTAAAGTTCAATTTGTTTGATATCAATTTAAGCTTTTTTTAATGGCAACTTTTGTAATTCTTCTTCATAAATCCTTTTTTAATCGTAAATTTTGAAAACTTATTTAAATTTTATTTAAATAAGTGTAGTTTTATCCCTGAAAAATATATTTAGTTTTAAAAAAAATTGCAACCCTAGGTTTCAAAATTATTATAATAAAATTCATCATATAATTTATTAAACTTGAACCTAGATTTAAAAAAATCCGGATTTAAATATGACAACGTAAACAAAATTTCCAGTCTCGAGATTTTGTTTACGTTGTCATAATTTATTAAACTTGAACCTAGATTTAAAAAAATCTGGATTTAAATATGACAACGCAAACAAAGTTTCCAGACACTGAATTTCAGTAGGTCTATAAACACGGCATGAAGGACAAATTACCGTTCGGCGGACAGGTAGGGTTCATTTGAAATCACAGGCCTGCCCTGGGTAAGTCGGAATACGCGGCGCCGCTGATCATATCGCCGAATTCCGTACGAGGATCTTTGGTTGGTGCCGACAAATCATTACGAATTAGTCTTTCGAGATGACAGGATGGTGCCTCTCCAACTTGAACACTCGAGTCCTCAATTGCGGCGCGTTCCCGCCCTGCGATGTTCACACCAGCATGATCCTACATCCCAGAGATCAGTTGTTCTGTCAAATTCCATTTGATCCTTGAGCGTCGAAATTTAAAAGAAGTCTCCTCCTACGCTCTGTCTCGATGGCAAGTTTCTGCGAGCCCCTCATCGTATGCTTTGGCCGTATCGGCGCCCCATTTAACCCAAAAGTTCGTAAGTTAGGCAAATTCTCTCCCTTTCCCTTTTCTCTTTATCTGTAAGCTGTTCTTTTAGGGTGTCAATGCGTTCTTGATAAATTCTCAGAATATAGGTTAAGCTTGCTCATCTTTTTCCGACAGCCTGATGTCTTGAAGAAATACCGAAGAAAAGAGATATGAATAAGCTTAGTGTTATCAGATTTACAGCTGTGGGGACTTGCGTCTGTCGATGATAGTTGGTAAACAAATTCACAATCTGCTGAAACGGAGAGGACGTCAAAATAAAAAAGTTAATGCGGGATCCGCTGTGAAAAAATGATTGCAAGGAACAGTTTATGTGAACCAGTAGAAGGTCAAGTTCATTTCAACTCCTCAAGCTATAGCAATCTATTTTCATCATTTTATTATACTAACACTATCCCTCGTCATGTTGTCTCAGAAACGGTAATGGAACTCGAACAAACACCTCAAAACTTTCTAGTAATTTTCGTTTTTCTTCGATAAAGCTTTTCCTTCGTTTCCACAGATACTTCTTTCCATATTTCTAATTTTAATTCTCTTCATCGTTCAAACTATTATCTATCTGCTGATATGGTGTAGGGATTGGGTTTTGAGTGGATGCTGGATGGATTTTTTTTGGGAGAAGGATCAACTTTGAGGTATTCATAAATATTTGAACTTTTTTAAGATGAAACTAAACTATTTCTCCTCCATGGGAATGTTGGGAAGCGGTCTTTTTTTTTTTTTAATTTCGATAAGTGCAACCAGAGACTTCGTGTGCAGTTGTTTTTATGATCGTATAGAGATTTTTCAAATATGATATCATAAATATTTATAATATTTTATAATTTCAAGACTAAATTAATATCTTGTTAGTTTTTAATTTAGGATATAGCTACCAGGGTTCAAAAAAATATTGAGTCATGTTGAAAACTTTGGAATATTGTTCTTTAGTTAGAGGATTGTTGTGAGCATCTCATAGAGGACTTTGAAAATGTTTTTTATAAGTTTGGTAATTTTAGTGAGTTGAAGGAATGAATAGCAGCCATTTAGCTTACAGATTGTCTTACTTTTGAAACATCTAGATCCACAACAGGGAGGGATGTTGCCACTCAAGCAAGCCCCCACTTGGGAAAAAAAGTAGGGGAAAGAATCCTTGCAACCCTCCTTGATCCTTCGTGGGTTTCTAAAACCTATTATTAGAGATTTTTCAAGATTTTATTTCAGTATTTAGTGCTCCTTGGGGTTTGTTCCTTAAATCTGGTTTAGGATCTCGAGTTTTCCCTCAAAGTGGGTATTCCATCTTCCTTGCAACATTTGCTTTTCAAAGATAAGTAGCTAATTGATTCTTCCCCTCTCTCAATCTACAACATAGGTAAAGATGCCACTCTTTTTTTGGCCCTCTAGTTATGAGGGGTAGTTTGGGGGTAAGCCTTCCTCATGTTTAGCATTTTCTTATAAAGATGTTGTCCATGCTTAGGCCCCCCTAGGGCAAATCGACCTAAGCGGCTCCTAGGTTGTTTTTGGTTGAAAAAAATGAGGAAGTTCCTTTTCTCAAAATCTCTTACCCTGATTTGGAGGATCTCCATCAACTTTATTGAGAGACAACCCTAATCTCTCATTTTAATGGCTTTTGGCCCTACATGACCGAACTTTACCAATGGATCCATTATGTACAGACCAATAATTGTAAGGCTCAAAATGATTTTTCATTGTATTATTTGGGCAATCAAAATATTATTAGAAATCTTTATCTAAAGGGGCTTGGTGTTGGGAAAATGCTAGATTGTTCATAATCCCTTGGTTTCCTTTTTTTTTTATCCTTCAATAGATGTTATTACCACACTACCAATATGGTTATGGCCCCCTAATTTGCCCACTCACTTGTGGCACTACTCAACATTTCAAGGCATTGTAGACTCACTACGTCATTTCCTTGCTAGTGATGCCTCTCATGAGAAATTTGGAGTATGAAAGGTCTATGCTAAAATTTGTGTTGAAATCGGTATCAATAAAGGGATGCCTCATCAAATAAATTTTTAAATAGGTCATTTTCATTGGGCCCATACTCTAGACTATGAGAATACTCCATTTTATTGTTGCTTCTATCATCAAATTGGCCATTTATAGAATTCTTTCATGATATTCAAATCTCAAAAGAAGAGGAACCTCCAAAATTCTAAATCTAAAAGTTGGTAGTCTTACAATCCTACTCCTACGGAGTGTAAGGTCTCTTCTACTTTGGATAAGGATGATGAAGGATATGATGACAAAATCCATTTGCAGAAAAAGGTCTAGTTGTCAAGTCCTTAGACATCTTCCAAGGCTTCAATTTTGAAGCATGCCCCTTCAACAACCATAGATATAATGATAATATTGCTTCCTTGGGTGTATTGGAATGAACTCATTAGTCAGCTTATTTGGTCTCTAATAAGTAATATTCATTCAATGCCTAATGATAATCTATAGACAACTTTGTTAAACCCTCTTTAGAAGGTTGGGTCAAGGTTTTGAAAAAGAAATTATTTGGGTGTATTGGAATGAGCTCATGAGTCAACTTATTCATATTATAAGGAATCTCATTCATTGCCCAATGATGATCTATAGATAGATTTGTTAAACCAGCTTCAAAAGGTTAGGTCAAGGCTTGAAAAAAGAAAGGTTGCCTTGAGTATCATCCCTAATTTGGGCGATTGTCCTCTATAATTTCTTCTTATGCTCCTCTATTTTAACTTTCCTATTCTTAGTATCATACATCTCAATTCAAGTTTGTTACCTTCTTTGGTCTCTAATAAGTAATATTCATTCAATGCCTAATGATAATCTATAGACAACTTTGTTAAACCCTCTTTAGAAGGTTGTGTCAAGGTTTTGAAAAAGAAATTATTTGGGTGTATTGGAATGAGCTCATGAGTCAACTTCTTCATACTATAAGGAATCTCGTTCATTGCCAAATGATAATCTATAGATAGAATTGTTAAACCAGCTTCAGAAGGTTAGGTCAAGGTTTGAAAAAAGAAAGGTTGCCTTGAGTATCATCCCTAATTTGGGTGATTGTCCTCTATAATTGCTTCTTATGCTCCTTTATTTTAACTTTCCTATTCTTAGTATCATTGATCTAGGTGGATATTGGTGACCACCTACCAAGTCCACCTGGACCCCTACCATTGTTTCTCTCAGCATTTTCAGTTTCATTAATTATAGCACAACTTACTATCTTTAGCAGTTTTTCAGGTCCTGAACTTCTAGAGTCGTTTTGAGGCCCTAAACGACGTGTTTTTGGGAAATCTAGGGGAAAAATGGGCCTATGGACCAATGTTTCCCTTCCCAAAGTGATAGTGCTCGAATAGATCTTTCTAACAAGCAATTGTACGCGTCAAACAGAGATCGTATGCGAAAGTTATGACCCCGAGAAGTTGATGTACCAATTTACCCAAACAGGGCCCACAGTTTGGCGTTTCATCTTTTGGGGTTAGGTTTTTGAATGTTAAGGGTTTTCCATTGTTTCTCAACAATAAATAGGCCTTCGAGCCTCATTGTAACATAGTTCAGAGGCATGTAGCAACCACATCTCTTCTCAGAGATAAGCTACCGTCGCCCTAGCTGGTTTATTTTCATTACTGTTTGTAAGCATATTTCAGTATTTTACATTAATGAAATGAAGTATTATTTCCACTGCATATCTGTGTTTATGGTTATCTCTGTAATTTGTTGCGTTCCTATTTAAGTCCAGATCACAGCGTTAGGGCTGCCTTTAGACAGCGTTTAGGGCTACCCTTTAGACTACGTTTAGGGCTTCGCTTAGACTGCTTCTAGGGCTGCATTTTGGACAATGTTTAGGGTTGCTCTTAGATTGCGTCTAGGGCTACATTTTGGACAACGTTAGGGAATCTTTTAGACTGCATCTAGGGCTGCATTTTGGACAGCTTTTAGGGCTACTCTTAGACTGCATCTAGGGCTGCCTTTTGGACAACGTTTTTGACTTCTTCTTTGACATCATCTAGGGCTAGGGAAGCTCCCTTAGTCTTCTTTCCTCCAATGTTTAGGGCTTCCACTCCTAGATTACCCTTCCACTAAAACCCAAGACAAGTGGAGAGAAATCAAGATAGAAGTATGTGTGAGAAATGACTCTCAAGTCATCTCCTTTTATACTAAAACGTTGAGCACTTGTGGAGTTTATTTGGTTGTTGGCCAACCTTGACGAATTGTCTTATAACACAAATAAATTCATATCTCCATGAATACTTATCAGAATTGGATGATCTTTAGATCAATCCTACACCTCTCGATGAGAGGGATCCAAGAAAAATATCAGCTGCCATAAATAATATGACCCACATGGAGTTTGTTCCTAGTTGCCAATTTAACGCTACCTCATTGTCACTTTCTTCCCTAAAAAGACACTTAACAACAACATGTCTTATCTTACCACAATTAAAACAGATGATAGGTAACTTACTTTTGAATTAAGATTTTTTCGTTAGTTTCCTAACTAGTTGAGTCATTTCTATATCAGAGTCATCGCTGGTATAGTCACCAAACTTGCAATTTCTTGACTTCTTATATGATTTAAATGTTTCTTCCTTATGTGATGAGTTTTCATCCTGATTTCATATGCAGTGAGAATTCTATGAAGCTCATCCATTTTTAGATTCTCCAAATCCTTTAATTCTTCTATGGGAGAGACTTTGGCATCAAAACACAGAGGAAGAGACCTCAAAATCTTTTGAACAATTGTTATTTCTTTAATTGTTTCACCAAGTCCTTTGAGAGAATTAACCACTTCATCTACTCAAAGAAAATAAGCAACAACATTTTCATCATCATTCATTTTTAATCTTTCAAATTGCCTCTGGAAATCATGAAACCTCGTCTTCTTTACTTTGTCATTTCCTTCACAGTTGTTTACAGGCTTGTCCCACATCTCTTTAGTTGATTCGCATTGCATAACTTTAACAATTTCTAAATTTGATGAGCCACTTAAAATGGAGTTTATAGCTTTCGCATTGGATGCATAAGCCTTTCTCCCATCTTGATTAGTTAGAGGAGAAGATGGAACCCTATATCCATCTGTAACAAATTGCCAAACTTCAGCACCAAGAGACATCAAGGGGGTTTTCATTCATATCTTGCAAAAGGAAAAATTTGTTTCATCAAAGAAAGTAATTGTGATTGATGCTTATTGATTGGCCATGGTCCTTGTAAGATCTTCTTCCAACTATTAGATTGTTCTTAAAGAACTTTCCTCTGATACCAATTATTGGAAATACACAATGATACTGAGAGGGGCGTAAATCGATATCACAAATATTAAATTACTTTCTCTTTATTAATATTGAGACTGAAATCACATCACATAATCACTTATCAGCACAATGCATGAACACAGAGATAAAAGTGGAAATTCAAACTTGAAGAAAGAACACTTGAATGATTTCCAAATATAATTCAATTTACTACAACCAGTTGTGAGGAAAAAAATCCTTTGTAATCACCAACTTACAAAAATAGTAGCTCCAACTTGTCAAGAAGATGAGGATACCAATCCTCAATAAGCACTAACTTACATTTGTTTTATAGTTCAAGAGACAGTTTTTAGGCTTAGAACTTTTTCAAAAGAAGGTCTAGCCTCTTGGAAGCTTGTACCCAACTCAAAATAGAATTTGGCCTCCACAAGAATTGCAACTCAATCTCCAACAAAGCTTAGTCTCCAACCAAAATAGGTTTGTAATTCGGCCTCTAACCAAGACTGCAACTCGACCTCTAACCAATACTACAACTTGGCCTTAAACTAGGACATAAAATTAGCGGCGTAAATCAATATCACAAATATTAAATTACTTTCTCTTTATTAATATTGAGACTGAAATCACATCACATAATCACTTATCAGCACAATGCATGAACACAGAGATAAAAGTGGAAATTCAAACTTGAAGAAAGAACACTTGAATGATTTCCAAATATAATTCAATTTACTACAACCAGTTGTGAGGAAAAAAATCCTTTGTAATCACCAACTTACAAAAATAGTAGCTCCAACTTGTCAAGAAGATGAGGATACCAATCCTCAATAAGCACTAACTTACATTTGTTTTATAGTTCAAGAGACAGTTTTTAGGCTTAGAACTTTTTCAAAAGAAGGTCTAGCCTCTTGGAAGCTTGTACCCAACTCAAAATAGAATTTGGCCTCCACAAGAATTGCAACTCAATCTCCAACAAAGCTTAGTCTCCAACCAAAATAGGTTTGTAATTCGGCCTCTAACCAAGACTGCAACTCGACCTCTAACCAATACTACAACTTGGCCTTAAACTAGGACATAAAATTAGCCTCAAACAGGTCTAACAGAACTCGGTCCAACAACCCTTGAACTTGGCCTTCTTAACAACTAAACTTGGCCTCAACAGGCTTCAAATAGAATAGAAACTCTTCCTAAGAACTAATACCAAAAACCCTTGCAAAGAAAGCTTCTCCAACTTGGCTTCACTTCTTGCTTGTTCATGAGATATGATCCTCAAGCCTCCTCCTTCGCTCTCTTGAAAACATATTTGAATTTCTTGAGCAATGGCTAGAAATGCTCCTTCTAACACCATTTTATAGTGCATCTAGGGTCTAAGGTAGGGTCGACTTATCCATTGGCTGGGTTGACTTGTCCACTAGTTGGGATGACTAGATTAATGTATGGTGAATATTCAAAAAAATGTTTCCCCTTAATTGTGAGGAGTTAGAAGGCATATCATATATCATTGGAAACATCGCGAAATAAGCTTTCCAACCATATATACTATGCTCCCATTTGAGTTAGGTAATTGGAGTAAAATTTTCTTCAAAGATAAGGTTTCCAAGTGGGGCCTACTTGGGTGGCCTTTGACATCAGTAACAACCGTTTTCAACAAAATCTACAACTCTCTTTTCAAGAATTGAGAACAAATAAAAGAAAATGGATATAATGTGCACCAACAACAACAAAAGGTGAGTCTCTCTAAGGATAACCAAGACACAAAGCAAGCTAAGAAAATTGGTATTTTCATTATGGTATTCCAAGGCAAGATAAGAAAGAAAAAGGAAACCTAAATCTAGTGCAATGTCATGGTGATCAAGAAAACATGTTCGCAATAACACACATAACATTTAGCACTTCAAAGTGTTATTGGACTTCAGAGCTCCTTGGCATGTGAATCTCAAGAGAACTTATTTTGTTGCATATAGATATCCTCCTGAAGTTTAAATTGTTATTCTTGGACCTAATAGTTAACATGAAAAAATATTTCGTTGAAAATCCCTTATGTTGCATGCATATAAAGAAATTCATTATATATGTGTGTTTTTATCTAAGAATTAATTGGCAATAAGTAAAATCATAGATGTTGGATTATTGGTGCAATTTGATACAAAGCTTGCCCTGTGAAAGATATTGATGGTAAGATTGTCATTGAAGGCATTAGGGAAGGTGATTTGTACAAAATGTGTGTAGAAATACCAAAAGAAACATTGGAAATAACAAATTTGATGAGTTCATAGTAAGTCAATACACCATCTTTGTTGAATATTAAACTTTGCATAAGTTAATGGGAGTTTAAAACATTAAGAATGGAAAGTTATGGATCTTGGGATTTTAATCTAAATAATAATTTGTTGGTGAGGTGCCTTCTTCAAGAGCAACACAATAGGTAGTTTTGTAGCAAGGTGGATGTGCCCATAAATCACCACAACCTCACAAATCAGCAAGAATTTTTTGGAAACCCATGTAAAATGCACAAGTATCCTATGCATTATGCAAAAGTTATTGAACCACAATTAGTATAGGAAGTACCTTATGAGAGATGTGGTTGAAGCGAAGAAGTGTTATTATTGAAGGTTGACACTTTGAAGAATGTTTTTGATTCATTGAAATATGTTAAGACCAAGAAGTTCTCTTGGTGTAGAGAAGCAATGGGCACTGTTTTCCTGAATTGTTGATCATATAATCTCAGGCACCTTGTTTGCGAAGAAAACGACAAGTGGGAGAATGTTATGTATGTGTTATTCTTTTGGTTGGTCCAAAGGCATGGTGGGGGGATTGAAACCCTTCATGAAATAAAAAAAAACGGTTGTTTTTTACATGTCTTGGTGTTTTTTTAACCAATGGAATTTTGGTCCACTGTAATTTAATTTAATTAAGGGGTTTAATCCAAGTAAATGTATTAGGGTTTTGGATGTCATAAGATCCTATATATTATATTGTAAATTGTGAAGTTAATACAATGAGAATAAGAGCTATGACTTTAAATATTTGTTGGTTTTTCTAATTAAGGATTTCCACGATAAATTTATGAGTACTATGTGTAAATGTTATTGTTTACTTTTCTATTTTATAAAGAATATGTGTGGGCATTGTTTTATTGTAAAATCTTAAAACTTACATACTTGATCCAAGTGGTGCAAGGAATGAAATGAAAGGCGGGAAAGGAAATGAAACATGCACACACACAAAAAAAATCGAGAGCACAATAATATAGTGAAACCTAACTTTTATTAATATACAAAATAGAAAAATATTGTCGAGCACAAACTAACTAGAATGGTGGTAGCTATCACTAAAGAGAAAGAGATGATGACTACATGTATTTGCAAAATCTATTAGAAGGCCAAAAGAATGACCTTTTAAGCATAAAGAAAAAACTCTAGAGATTCAAAACCCTAGCCCCAAAACATGAAGCGCCAAAAGGTTTATGGGCCTAGAGGAAAAGGAGAAAAAAAAGAAAAAATCTCAACAAATATTTGTATCTCTTTATGTGAATAATTTATGCACGGAAGATAAAAGAAAAATAAATATAAATATATCTTTGGTAAAAGATAAATTTATAATAGTCACATAAAGTGAATAACATGAAAATATTGGAAAATTTAACAATATTGAAGTATGTAAAAAAAAATAAGTATTTGTATCTTGTTGAAATGTATTATTAAGAAGGTAAAATACTATTATCAAAAATATACCAAGGTTCAATTAAAGGTTTATAAAATTAATCCTTAGTTTCATTCAAGGGAAAAGTGAAAAGTTTGAATGGGAGGGCATTATTTAAGTCCTATTTAAGGTGGTAACAATTTGAAGTTGTTTAATAAAAATGAGAAAATAGATTTTAAAAATATAAGGAAAGAAAGTTCTCTAATATATGATATAAAATCTAGAACTTTAGATTATTAAGACTCAATGAAACTATTCAAAGGGATTATGTTATCATTGATATTTGTCTACGCAAAGAGGAAAATTAATTTTGATGTGAACTTAGAAAATCAATTGTTATTTTCAAATTTAAGTATATTTGTAAAGGAAGACATTTATGACCATGAGCACTTTGAAATTCGAGACTTCTATCAATTAATGATTATAAATTAGTAACTCAATTCAATGTTGCAAAATTTTACCACTTTTAATATTGTTAACATAATGCTAGGTCCTATTGGATGGAAACATTCAGAACATTCTTTGTAAATATTAAAAAGAAACCTATGACAGCCTCTCATGACTGAAAGAGTATAATATTACAATATTTCATAGTGGAGTCATGCACAAAAGTTCATTCATTAGAATATGTAGACCACATACAAAAGGCGACAATCAGATATGAGAAGGAATCACAACAAGAAGGTTAAGATGTTTTAAAAGGGAAAATTAGAGATTTTAAGAAAATCCTTATCTGCAAAGTTGAAGAAGTTGTGCAAACTCAAAGGGAATTGGAGAAGCAAGATACAGAAATTCACAAAATTTCTACAATAGATAGAAGGGCTAGAACAACAAATTGAAAACATAAAGAATACCCCCAAAAGAGAGCATGAAGATACTAATAAAAAATTGTCAACCAAAGATGATGAAATTTCTTGTTTGAGAAATCATACTAAAACTCTACTAAAAAAATAAAGTTGAAGAAAGAGAAGAAGGTGCAACAAAAATCTCGAAACAAGGAAAAGGGTACTAACATTGATGTAATCAGTGTGGAAAATGTTGGAAATATTAAGAGGGGGAGTGAATCAGTGTTTCTTAACAATTAGTAACTTATTAATCTTTTCAAAGCATCAATTCAAAGCATAAACAAGCAATAGATGGCAAACACCAAAGCTTAACCAATCATTAGAGGAAATTTTGGCTTAAAAATGCTCATGAATTTTTTATGTAATTTCCATGTCATAATTTGTAAACCAATCAAAATACTTTAAATTTAAAAAGAGGTAAATGTAAATATTTTGGAGGGAAAAGAAGAAAATTTTCCTTTTTTAATGTATTTATGATTTATCTCCTTATACGTTTACTCAAATTTCAAATGTAGACACTGGTTGGATGCGGGATTAAATTCACATCCAATGATTACTGATTATGCATACTTTTGAGAAGACCCACATTGATAAAAATTGCATATACATTAAGAAAGCATGATGAACGAGTTATTTTAATGTATTTTCAATTTTTATCAATGTGGGAATTATCAAAAGTATGCATAATGGGTACTCATTGAATGTGGAATTAAATTTTTCCTCCAACGAGTGTCTACACTCGAAATTTGAGTAAACCTATAAGGAGATAAGCCAAAAAGACAATTAAAAAAAGTAGTTTTCTTATTATCCCTCCAAATTTCATAGATCTTATTTTATTATTTTATTATTTTTCCTTAAGAGGCCACTTTTAGGCTGAAATTTCCTATAATGAGATTAATCCCACATCATCTTCTCTTGGGATTTTGGACCACAACTTTGGGGTTTCATCTTCAAACAAGGGTATTTCCCAATCCATGAGGCCCCACGAGGCATGCAATATAACTAGGAGTATCCAATGATGATGATCGTGAGATCACTTCACTAATATTTATTCTCAAAAACCTCACTAAATTCGAGGCTATTAAGGTTTCAGTCATCCTCCCATTGCAGATTCCAACTTGATGTAATCCAAACTTCTCTTAGAGTCATTTCAGAATGTCTTCAAGTCATGAAACTGTTTGGGAAGGAGGCATTCAAAACGCTGACTTTTTTAGGGCATGTAGCAACTGAAATTAGGATTTGATGAGCCCTAAAACACTGATCTGGATGATGGGAGTGATGTGCCCAAATGGATCTGTAACAGCTGCCCCCTAAAACATGAAGTCAAAAAATGCAAATGTCGAATGAAATGATTTACAATGTGATGAGGAGGTTTTGAGGCGGAAGGTGACCTGCATCAATTACAATACATATATCATGATATTTTGCTTTTACATGAAATGTTGAGGGAAGGCATACCCATGCTCAACATATAAACTTTCATTACATGTACATAGACAGTCGTCTACAGATATAGACCCATGATCAGAATGACCACCAATGTAAGGCCATTGTACATATGATTTAATACTCCTGAAATCGCAGCCCGGATGGATGAAACTAGATCTAGGGTCTTCTATCTCATTCAATCGTTCACTCAAGTACGATTCTAACCATGTGAATATGTGATCTGAAGTCGAACATGGGAAGACACCGTCTGATTACCAGCCAATGATGTAAGTTGTTAACAGACGCGAGAGAAATCACTGATAATGATAATGATCCTCAAGGTACTGCAGTACATTCTGCATGGTGTGAATGGATGATTTGATGTCAAACACAATACAAAATATTTTGGTCGAAGGCCAGTGATGTCAACCTATCACCAGAAGCGAGAAACCTACCATTGATGTACGCAAGCCTCAAGGTACTAGAAGGGTGTTTCTAAGTCAACTTCTTGGATAATGTGCTGATGTCAACAAGGAGCGACTCGTCGCAGGAGGGCCTTGATGTATCCCACATCAATGACATGAAATGAGTGTAGTGATTTTGGAGATGGAATGTGACTGACAATACAATGTTCAAGAATGGCGGTCATGTAAATGAAGGTTTATGGTATTGCAAAGGATGAACTTTGACTGGATGACTTCTCTTGAACATGTCGGCGACACTGAAATGAATTGGTAGCATTGACCCAAAACGAAGTGATGGATGGTATGATAGACCAACAGTATGATAACCATCAAGTTGATAACCCAACCCAAACAGTCACGGTGATGGAGTGAAAGTGTCATGTTCAAGAGCGACCTTCTACCATAAAGTGGTTTTCCCCTTTTTCCCATTTTCCCCAGTCATTGCTAACCAGCACCTCTTTATTTTTATCAAGCTTGAGGAGGATAACATATGCTTGTTGTCTAATTCCACCCTTCGGGTGAATCCATCGCTATGTAATGTTTTAACGAGTCTAGCGAAAGTGAAACTCTGTCTTGTCTAGATGGACAACTTTGTTGCTATTTGATGTTTTAACGAGTTTAATGACAAAGATAACTCGATCCTTTTCATGTTTAGAGAGTTTGAAAATGGACAAAAGAAAACTCCACAAGTTATTTTGCGTAGATTTGTCTCTCAAGCCCGAAAAAGCGTAAAACAATACAAGGGAGAACCTATTGAGCATGTTCAGTCAATGTATTCCTTTTTCGTAAATAATCTATCCCAACCCAAAAAATGGTTAAACTTATATTGATTAGATGTCATTTCCAATCTATTAACGAGCTGAAAAAGACAAGTGCTTGGCAATCTTTTCATATTTCGAGAGTCTGAAAAGAGCTTAAAGAGGACTCCACTTTGAGGAACGAGTGGTGTCTAGGATAGCAACTAGTTCTGGTGATGTTGGAACTTCTCAAAACATGTTGATTTATGTGAAGAGGCTGGCTAATAAGACCCCTCATTGCAATTGTTCCTCAAAAAGGGTAAAACAACCAAGTGAAAGTGTATGAATAGCCAAGCAGATAGTGACGATGGAAGGAGAAAAACCAAGGCTCATCTGGTGGAAGAGGCTGATAGAATGGAAATCACGAGGGTTAAAATGGAAATGGGTTCATTTTTAGACAAGCTTGAACCATAGGGTACTATGCTTGGATTTTGTTTCATGTTTACACAAGCTTGAAACGAAAAACTATGCATGGATTCAGTTTCATTTTTACACAAGCTTAAAATGAAGAACTATGCTTGAATTCAGTTTCATTTTTACACAAGCTTGAAATGAAGAACTATGCTTGAGATTGGTTTACAGACCCCCAACGTGATGAAAGGGAGAGTCTCCTGTAACCAGATGGAAGTCGCTGCAATGAAGCAAGATGGTTATCCAACACCTTTTTGGCTTCGTCCATATAGAGACAAAGGTGAATGGGGTGATTCCCTTCACATAACCTACAGAGAAACTTAAATTTACCACTAGGTGCATGCCCCCGAATCTTCATTACATTCACCTAAGTAGACTACTCGTAGCTATCAGGTGGATGGAATGAAGGTTCGTTTACGAGATCAAGTGAAAGACTCGACTGGGATTTTACGAGATCTAATCAAAGACTCGAATTGAAACTTTGCTCCAGGTGACCTTGTTTCATTTTTTAACGAGGTTGACACATTAAAAGAACTATCCTCATATCCTTGGTTTCATTTTTTAATGAGGTTGACACAAGACAAGGAACTATCCTCATACCCTTTGTTTCATTTTTTAACAAGGTTGACACAAGACTAGGAACTATCCTCATACCCTTTGTTTCATTTTTTAACGAGGTTGACACAAGACAAGGAAATATCCTCATACCCTTGGTTTCTTTTTTTAACGAGGTTGACACAAGACAAGGAACTATCCTCATGGACCTAATTCATTTTCTAACGAGGTTGACACAGTAAGAGAACTATCCTCATATTCCTTGTTTCATTTTTTAACGAGGTTGACACAAGACTAGGAACTGTCCTCATATTCCTTGTTTCATTTTTTAAGGAGGTTGACACAAGACAAGGAACTATCCGCATATCCTTGGTTTCTTTTTTTAACAAGGTTGACACTGTTAGAGGCAAGGTGTGTAGCAACCAAACAAATATATACACAGCACTTAAATCATGCACAAAAGACACAAAAAATTAACGTGGTTCACCCAACAAATCTAGGCTACGTCCACCAAACATAGGCATCGGCAATTCTTTATTAATCAAACAGGAGATTACATAATTAATCAAGTTCCTCACAAACTCTCACACCCACAAACAATCCGTATGGATACCTGTTTTATAGCTAAGAGAATCTAACTGCCTCATAAATCCTCTCACATCAAATATAGGATGCATTAACTCTCTCCCAACAACCTGGAGCTTATCTAGCAACAAATTCCTATTGTTGTCACACACTGAGATTTTTGCCTATTTTAATGAAACATAAAATATCAACAATCTCCACCTTGAAAAAAATTAGCCTGATACCCTGTTTGTTTATTATTTTATCTTTTCTGCAAGCCAAGAGAATCCAAACACCAACGTAGCTTCTCTAACAAAACTGGTTTCGTGAACATGTCTGCACAATTCTCCTTTTTATGCACCTTTTCAAGAGAGACTCCCCTTTCAGTGATAACCTGTCTTACAAAATGGTACTTGATCGGTATATGCTTTGATTTACTATGATAGGATGGATTCTTAGCCAAATGTATTGCACTTTTACTGTCACAAAATAACTTGATGTTGCCCTACAACCTACCAAATTCACCAAACAAACCTTTCAACCAAATCGCTTCAGTAGTGGATAAAGCAACAATGTTCTGTAGCTTTGACATCCAGATGATAGCTCCACCTGCAAGAGTAAAGACGTACCCTGAAGTTGACCTTCTCTTATCCAAATCACCTGCAAAATCGGAATCAACATATCCGCAAACAAATTCACTACTCTTATTGTAAGTGATACAATAACTACTTGTGCCTTTCAAATACCGAAGCACCCATTTCACTGCTGACCAGTGCTCTTTACCTAGATTTGCCATATACCTGCTGACAACCCCAACTGCATGTGAAATATCTGGTTGAGTCCAAACCATCGCATACATTAAACACCCTACTACATTGGCATATGGAATTTGAGACATATAATAATTTTCTTCATCTGTATTAGGACATAAACTCGAAGAAAGCTTAAAATGGGAAGCTAAAGGGACTGACACAGGCTTCACATTATTCATACCAAATCTCAAAAGTATTTTCTCAATATACTTCTGTTGTGATAGCCATAGCTTACCATTACTCCTGTCTCTAAAAATCTCCATGCCCAAAATCTGTCTTGCTGCTCCTAGATCTTTCATATCAAATGTCCTTGCCATCTGAGCCTTCAACCTGTTGATTTCTTCTATGCTTTTGCTTGCTAAAATCATATTGTCAACATACAATACT
>APFE030730942.1:0-61829 GCA_000404065.3 Pinus taeda
AGGAAAATTTTTGGAAAATCATTTCTTCACCTCCACAAGTTGATCTAACCACTGGAAGGCTCACGACCTCCCTTTGAAACCTTACACAACCTCATGTTGGTAGATATAACCTATATGAACTCACATGTGTGGCTCTTCTAGCTCTTTGATTCTCATAGTTTGTTCGAAATTATCTCCCTAATCATGATGATAACTTGTACCACCTCCTGGTAATTTGTATGGCCTCCTCCTGGAAAGATTGACCTTCATAAGGAATATAGGAATATCTCAAAGAAAACTTGGCCCACTTGGATTCCTCACGGCCTCAATAATTCAACTTACCTATCTATAGAAAAAAATGGGAGAATTTGTGCTCCTGATCTTGAAAACTAGAAGAATGTTAATGAAAGAAAACCCCAAAAAATATCCACTGCTTCAACTGCTGCTAAAACCTTGATCGGTGTCAAAACCCATGCTGTCATTGCACCCTCTTCACTGTAATGAATTTATCTCCAAGAATTCCCATTGATTTCCTTTATAATCTCTCGTTGACAAATCAATGACCAAGATCTAGATCTAAAATAATATAATCAATGACTAAGTTCACTTAGAAACTTTATTAGAAGTCGCTAGAGGAAAATCGATCATGTCTCAATTATTACTAATTAATTTATCTATTTCCCTAATTTAAAATGTAGGAAAATAATTAAAATTGATTAATTAGTTGAATTAAGAAATTGATATTCAAAATAATAACTTGGGCTTGGATATATATTTTTCTCTTATGTTCCTAGCCTCAAAGACACCACCTAAGTCTAGAGCACCTATTCAAGCTACACCAACCATCACTTCCTCTTAGTGAGGAAGGTTTTCGACACCATCATGCTTCATTCTCACATCTGGAACTCCTTTCGCCTTGAGTACCACATGTCCCATTTTACTATGCCATAATTCTCATGGAATACTACTACAAGAAATTAGTGTAAACTCATCCTCTATCCATATAGAAGGCTCATATGGAGCTGACATTGCCTGCTACTCACCGTTCTTTTCAACTTTCTTCTTGTGTTGGAAATTTCTATGGTAATGGCCAAACTCGTCATAACCATAACACTTAATATTTGACATTCCCTTGTTCTTTTCCTCCTTGGAGTTGGACCCTTTATTGTATCCCTTCTTCACTTTTCCCTCACTCACAAGAGAAACATTCTCGCTATCATCTCCCTTCTACTCAGAACTGCTGTTCGTACCACTGTTTCCTTTCATAAGGCTTAATTGCACATCTTCCTATGTGAAGTCACTCCAAAAGCATTCCCAAGTAGGAAAATAAAATCTTCCACTAACGACTTGCACGAAAACATCTCACTTATTCTGAAACCCATTTAGGGTTGTTCTCACAAACTCTTTGTCCTCATCCTTCTCTCCAATGGTTTCTAGCTCATCTCTGACAGTGATGATGTGGGTGAGATATCTGACAATGTTTTCTCCCTTATTTTATTTGGTGCTTCTGAGCTTCTCTCTTAGGATAATTTCTTGATTCATATCTTTATCTTGGAAAATTTTGTTGATGGCATGCCATATCTTTTGGGTTGTATCTTCTTCCGCTAAATGTGGAATTATGTGGTCCTTGACCCCATCTAGAACAATACACATGGCCTTATCATCATATTTATGATACTCATGTAACACAATATGATATGTAACACGATGTGACACCAAATTCTCTAGACACCAAATTTAGATGCACCATCCAACCTGTCTTGATCCCTTAATCTTACTAAATCCATTACTAATTCCCTCAAGAGAAAATAACAAAATAAATATCTCTTCTACCAAATAACAAAAGTACCTAGAAAACCTCATAGTCTTCCTCTACAAGTCAAATTAAACCTCTAGAATCTAATCAAGCCACTAGAAGAAACTCAACCCACCTCTAGAAATTTACACTACCTCAAATTAGCCAAGCGCACTGCCTTGGGCAACTCACACTGCCTTTTGCAGATGCACACTGCATGCAAAAAACTATTCTCGTAAGACAAACTGCCTCTAGCAACTCATTAAATTCACTCACAATACCTCAGCTAATTTTCACTGATATGGTAATTTGATCTGTGGCTCCAACAACTCACACTGGATAAACTAGTTGTTCTCTCTAGAAATTCAATCTCTGTCTGCAGAAAATAAGACTAGTAAAATTATTCGAAGTAAATATGGATTGTAGAAATCAATCTGGGTATTAAACCCTTGGCTTTCTCTTAAAAACCCCTACGTGGATATACTTCGGTAAGCCTATGTGCTTTAGATATGATTTGATACTAGGATCTCCCAGTGTATTTAATTTCGAGCAAAATTATTTTACTACAAATAACGAATAAAAAAATGATTGTAATATTCACAAAATAAACTGCAAAAACTATGATATAAAACCAATAAAAAATGGACATAATAGTTTTGCACAAAACATCCCTAGAAAAACCTTGAAAGGAAAAATAGTTCTTCATATCTAAGAGTTTTTTTAATATTCAATAAATTATGCAATTTATGAATATCATAATATTGTTTTCCAAACCTCAACAAAGGTCCAAAAAAATATTTCTTCACCTCCATAAGTCGATCTGACCACTGGAAGGCTCATGTCCTCCCTCTATAACCTGACACGACATCATGGTGGAATTTATATCTTGTATGACCTCAAATGTGTGGCTCTTTTAGCTCTTTGATGCTCATGACCTAGATGGAATTAACTCCTTGACTATGTTGGCAACCTGTATGAACCTCTTGGCAATATGTACGACCTCCTCCTAGAAATCTTGGGCTCCAAAAGGAATATTGGCCTCTCATAGAAAACTCATCCCTCTTGGAACCCTCATTGATTCAATAACTTGGTGTCCCTTTCTATAAAATAACTATAGTATAATTCCTCTGGATCTCAGAAACTATAAAAATACTCATGAAAGAAAACCATGGAAAATATTCACTACTTCAATTATTGTTGAAACCATCACTGGTGTCAAACTTCATGCTATCACTATTTCCTCTTTACTACAATGAATTGATCTACAATATTGCACATCAATTTCCATTATAATTTCTCATTGAGAAATCAATGACCAAGATCTAGATCTAAAATGATCTAATCGATGGTTAAGGCCACTTAGAAACTTTACTAGAGATAGAGGAAAATTGACCATGTCTCAATTATTACTAATTAATCAATCTATTTCCATAAGTTGAAACTTAGGAAAATGTTTAAAGCCCATTATTTAATTTAATTAAGACATTTCCATTCAAAATAATAACTTGGGCTTGGAGATATTTTCTACTTTTGTGTTCCTAGCTTCATTGATTGCACCACTTGAGGCAAAAACAATTTTCTGAGCTACATCAACCAATACAAAAAACCACAATGGCAACACATGAAGCATCACCAAAGCCCATAAACTAGAAGGATAACCAATCGGGTGAGATATTAACCCAATAATAAAGTAACTCAAGTCAAGCTGATGTTGTGGCTCTAAATCCTAGGAAATACCAAATGTAAAATTATGACTCAAACATGTGCCATGTTCAAGGGAGACATCATTAGGATAATTTAGAGGTCTAAAATGGGTCTCCTAAGGCAATTATAAAATAATAGTGGAAATATTAAAATAATAGTAGATTACATCATCAAATTTTAGAGGGAAAAAAGAAAAGTATTTTTTAACTTGTATTTTTAACATATCTCCCTATGGTTTTACTCAAAATTTCCCAAGTGGGAAAACACCTCGTTGGATGCATAATTTAAATTCTTCCATCAAATTAGCACCCATGTTACCATACCTTCAAATGGACCACACTAGTGCAAAAAATGATTAATACATGAAAACATGATTGCAATCATGTTTTTCACTGCATTTCTCCATTTTTCATGTAGCAGGGCACATTCAAAAGTAGCGAACATGGGTACTCCTTGGATGAGGAATAAATTTTGCATGCCACGAGTACCCTGCTCGAATATTTGGAGTAAAACATTATTAGGGAGCTAAGTTGAAAATACGGGTTGAAAAAATAGTTTATTATTTTATTATTTTTTAATCTTTTTACTTTTTTACTCCACAAATGGTGAATCATCCCCCATGGTTGACCTCGTCATCTTGAATACTATTGGTTCTTATGAAGTTTATTTTGGTTGTACATTTTTCTTAGGAGGCCCATTTTAGACCTCAAAATTCCTTTAATAACAACTGCCACGATAGAACATAGAATAAAATTGCTTCCCCTCCTTCCCATTTTGTATAGTGGATTGCCTTCATAGTTTAGCAAGCACGAAATATAAGACAAATGAGCTTGATATGTGTCTTTTTCATTCTCTTGCAATGAGCCAAAATAAGAGATAAAATAATATTTGAAATGGTTCCCTTTTAATAATTTTTATAGCGAGGATAAAAAGTACATAACGTTACACTCATGTCCTTCACATGTTTTAATGAGTCTGAGAATGGAAAAAGGATGCTCGCTGACTTTCATCTTGACTAACGAGTAGGAAAGCATGAAAAGGAATTTACATTTTCAAGTCAGTTTAATGATCATGAAAATATTGCAAAAGAACTCCAATATTTTCATTTTTTAATGAGCATGAAAATAAGACCAAAAGGAAGGTTGTTCCAAAGCGACGAGTGGTATAACAATATGCATCTTGTTTTGAGGCTGATGGAACTAACCTAAGCAAAGTAGGAGGAAACAGAAAATTGTTTTCCAATGTAAATCCTTCTCATCATAACAATATCTCTGAATGTTTGAAATGGGTTGTAAGATGGAGTTAAGGATGGTGCTAAGGAAAGAGGTCAAGCATGGCTAGACTTTGGTGAGCAAAATGAAGGCAAGAATTATGATGAAAACATCTAGAAAGACATTGAAGATTGTGAGCATAGGCGACCAGAAAGAAATGAATAAAAGTGTAGGTATCCCCAATAGGATAATAATGTCTAGAAAAAAGAGACAGAGAGATATATGTTGCTTAATTATGATGCCATGGTGGGTACTAAAGAGGATCCAACAACCAACAAATAAACATAGCGTGGAAATCAAAACAACAATCAGGTTCTAGTCTAGGGTGCCCATGAAGGGTAGGGTCTACTGTACAAGTTATCATGTGAAAAAATAGAGGATTAATATTGTGTTCATGGGGTAAAATGTATGACCAATAGTGAGAGGATATCCCAAGTGTGAAGTCCCAATTAGACCTCAAACTATTTGGGATAGGAATCCCATCAGGTATTTTGGCTAATTGTCACCATTTTTATTTTCTATTGGCTTTCGAGTGAAGAGATGTTAATGTGTGGTGAGTTTGAAATATCCAAAGAGTGAGAACAAATAAACCCACAATTGATAAACTTTCAATAAAAAGTAAAAGATCATGACAACACAATAATAAGATCATGTATATATCAATATGAGTTAGTTAGATAAAACAATCCAAGACATAAAAGTGTAGGAGTGTACTACAAACTAATTGAAAATGAGTTCACAACTAATGACTTGTGTGAAGTGTGGAATTAAAGAGTAAAGAGTTCAAAAACTATATGATCCATAAGCCATAAATTATCTTATCAACGTACAACTCATGTGAAAGCAAACATTCACACAAAATGGAAGTACCAAATAGCCGTTACAACCATCATGAAAGTCATGAGAATCTATGGCAAGAGTGAAGAGATTCTTGTTGAGAATGCTTCAATTTCAAGTACATGTACCACAAGCCCATCAAAATCCAATAGTGGAAGGAAGGATGTTCATATCATATCCAAAATAAGTCCCCTAGACTCACCACAACTCAATTCTAAATAACCAATATTAAGAGTGTTTCCAACTACCTAAGTGTTAATAGTTATCTTTATGATCAATGACTCAAGTGCTAAAAGCCCCTAACTTAGATGCATGAGGATATATTTATAGAATTGGGGAGGTGAACCTTCAACTTTACCATGAATCTTCAATTTCCCCATGACCTATCACATTTTAAAGAATCCTACATTACTTTTAGAATTTTATAATTTTCACAATTATGGAAAAATAATATTTGCAATAAAAGAAATACAATGGAGGTTGATGTTGCGATTTGTAAGGAAAATGTTTCATTTTGGAAGAGATCATTTTTTTCTTATCTAAATCCTAATGAAACCTAGGTGCTAGTGGCACTATTTGTCAATTACTATTAGTTACCATGTCCATCATTTACAATATCTTTGGCATGTTAAGGGGATGATGAGCATTGTAGTGAACCTTTTATACCATCCCTGTTTCAAATACCATACATTCATTTCTAAAAATAGAGAGGAAAATAATATTTTGTATTCTCATACTGGAAAAAGTATTACCATTTGGAGAAAAATATCCATGCTAATGGCTTCCATGCTTGCAATTATATCTCAAATTTTCAAGGCTGGAACATGGAAAAGTAGATGCTCCCATAAAAAACAATGTTTAACATATTTCTAATTGCAATAATCATCATATCTAAAACTAGTTTTGTTGCCTCTTTCTTTATTAATAGGAAAATGTGGAAACTACAATAGTAACAAGAATCATGACAATGATGTGTAAAGTATATGGTTCTTTCCCAAGCAAATTTTTTCCTTTACTAGTCATCACCCCAACCGAATCCTACACAGGAGGTTGCTTAAGGGAGAGGGAAAATTCCACTCCCTGGCTTGACAGTTTATTTCTATCACTTATGAATGGTTTTAATTTGGCTATGTTTTCTATTGCAACATATTCATCCCTGTTTCCCCCTTCGAGAAATGCTATGATAATATGTCCTTTGTGCACCCAATATGTACCAAAATTTCCCTAGGTTGAAAGCCAAAATCTAATAACATCTCCAATATTATCTCCATGAAACTGCCGAGAAAGTGGGACAACTCCTGAATTATAAATATAGAAAATAATCAAAATTATGGATCATATTAAGATACATTATTGCTTTAATATCATGTATTGGAGATTTATGAGACATGTCTACATGTTCCAACCTCCTAATCCCTCTAGACTATTTCAAATGAAATGTTGCCACATCTCTCACAGCATACATGTAACTATTGCTTGTTTGCATTGTCCTATTGAATTTAATGTCACCTTTCTCCATGGAAAGATGATCTTCAAAAATCTTGATGTTTTCTCTATTCCCACCACAACCATATCAGTATCTACGAAGGTTCCATTCTTTAAAAGTACTGCAACCACCTTATCCTCCAAGTTAGTTTCAAAAGAAGATAGAACAATACCCTTAGTGTGTTGAACACCTTTATTATTGTAGTAGTACTTGTCGAAGGTTTCTTTATTGGGTATAAACAACCATGCTATGCAGTGATTCTATGGGAATACCATTGTCACATGTATTTTGTTGGTTACTAAGGTTGTAGTACATTACATGCCCATGTATCCACCCCCAATTATAACCACTTTTCCCCCAACATAGGATGCTATGATATTCACAAGTTTGGTTGCATCATTTAAATCTCACAAATAACATATATTCTTAACAATAGATCTATTTATTCCAAACTCCTCAAGCTTCAACACAAAAGCACCAATTTTACTAATTACAAATTTGTCTGTTATGGGTTCTTCAGTTGTAGTTTGCAACATCTTGCACTTCACATGAACTAACTTTATCAAGGTCCTAAAAACCAACTAAATTCTATTATCCCAATACCACTTTGGTGTGAGCCTTTCCTATGCATTTTGGATGCACTTATGCTTCAACATTTCATTGGTGGTAGACTGTACCTGAGGTTCCTTTGTCAATACTTTTGTAAGAAATCATGGAAAACCAAAGAACATTTTTCCATATCTTTGAGAATTGGTGCAAACTCACCATCATTTAAAGCACATTAGCTCTAGGTGGAACACACTCCCATTTCTACAGGAGACACTCCTAGTTCTCATACATCTACCTTTCCATCCTAGAAACTCTCCCAAATCACTTCGAGAGCCATATAGTGTGGAGTGCAAATAAACGTAAGTAATTTTCATTAAATTAGAAACACTTCTTCCCTAACAATACTCCATTACTAACTGTGAAAAGACAGAGGAAATTCAAAGTGTTTTAGTTGACATATCTTTCCTTGTGATGTAGTTTAATGAGTGTTCCTACCTTGTGATGTAGTGCAATGAGCATTACTACCTTGCAATGTAGTACAATCATCATTCCTTGATCCGAAATGAAATAGAAATGCTACAACTTATAGATATAATCATAAACATAGGGATGCAACATAAAAATACTTCATATCATGAATAGAAAAATATTGAACTATGCTTACAAACAAAATGGAAATAAGATAGCTCGGATGATGGTAGCTTATCTCTGAGAAGAGATGTGGCAGCTACATGCCTCTGAACTGAGTTACAATGAGGCTCGAGGGAATTTTAATTATTGAACAATAAGATAAAACCCTACACAACCAAAACCCTAACCCGAGGAGATGTAACACCAAGAGTTTATGGGCCCTGTTGGGGTTAGTTGGGCAACCAACTTCCTGGGGTTGTAACTTGGTCATATTATCTCCATTTGACGTGTATGATACCTCATTGGAAAGATATCTCTGAGGACTAAAACTACCAACAATATTGATTTGAAAATAAATGAATGAATTTTTCCCAAATAAATTCTTTTAGGGTATCAAAACAGCTCCGGAAGTTCAGGACCCGAAAGATTACAAAAAATAGTAAACTATGCTACAATTAAGGAAACTGAAAAACTAAAAGAAACAATGGTGAGGGTCCAAGTGGAATAGGAAGGTGGCCACCGATGTCCACCTGAATTAGTCCTCCTCCCTTAGGAAGCAATGATCCCCATTGCATTGAGTTCCTCCATGAGATGGGGAAACTTTTGCTCAACTTGGTCCCTGGTGAGCCATTTTCCTTGGTGATGGAGTTGGCTTTCTTTGACAACTTGATATAGTTGTATCCTCTGTTGCCAAGTGTTCTTAATTAGTGTGTCCATGATCTGATTAGTTGTGTCTTGTTACATGCAGTCTGTGTTGAGCTCTGTTGGTGTGAGCTATTCTCCAATGTTAGATGTGTCCAATAATGGTGGAAAGTCTGGCCAAAGGCAATCTACATTGAACACTGGGTGCATACCAAGGAATAGTAGGATGATGAGTTCAAAGGCATTGTCACCAATGGCCTGGTGATGATATATGTCCCATATTAAAGCGGGGAAATCTTGTGGTGGGGTCCAACAAGCTCCTTCTGCAAATGTAGCCAAACTTTGTCTCCCACCTGGAACTTATGCAACACTCGATGTTGATCATGGCATTTCTTGTAATTAGCATTAGCTTTGTCCAATATACCATGGAATGTTGGGATTGGGTCCCTTGGGTCATGTTTTGGGGCAAAAGCCCAAGTTTTGGGACAAAATCCCAAGCTTTGATGTACAAAATGTAAATTCTCCGCAAATTGTGGTCAAGGAGTGCGTATATAATTAAAGATTCAAAAAGGGTTTTTACCCTCTTTTATGTAGGTTAAGTCAGATTTTTGTAGATCTACCAATGGTCCGCGAACAATGGGTGTTGGGTAGTGGATCCCTAGCGTAACAGTTTTGGGGCTTAAAGCCCACAATTTTGGGTAATGGTATTGTAAAGGCTTCGCAAAGTACACGGAGTGCGAATTGTAATGAGTCAAGTCAAAGGTTTGTCCACCCTCAAATAATGTAAGGTAATGTAAAGTGAGTTGGCCTTCCCATGGTCCAGGGACTATGGGAATGTATAAATAGAGCGAGGCTCTAAGGGTAGAAGGGAGTAGTTGGTTCTAATATGAAGTGATATGGGTTTATGAATGCGAAATTCGCTCTGAGTTTGTAAGTCTGAGTCGTGGTTGGTAGAAGTAAGGATAGACTCTGCAGCTGTGTGCGCAGAGGCCTAGTAGATTCCGTAGCTATGTGCACGGACCCCTGTTGCTATGTGTGTAGGGTAGGAAGTGGATTGTAATGGGAAAAAACATTAATAAAGATAAGTTGGTTTTGGAACATTGTGTGTCTGTTTGTATATTTTTGTTTATGCATCTGCTTACAGTTTATAATTGCGTGCATGTCTGTTTATGTTGAATGGTAAATGAAAGTATTGGGCCCACTTAATTTAGTTCAAGATCTATAATAATAATAAGAAAAGTAAAGGGTAAATAACATTCACACTCTTCATTTAAGTCGTGCGAAGGTAGTTGCACTAGACAGACATCTGCGTGGAAAGATCGTGAGCCTTCCAAGACCCATCAAAACATCCCAAGGGTGCGGAAACCTAGTTCCAGCACCCTCCAATACTACCTCAGGTGCCTCAGTCCGTGCTCTGCGGAATGTTGCTGAAAGGGCCGATAGTTTCAAGATTTGTTTGGCTAACTCACTTCTGAACCTGGGTCAGGCCCCTATAAGCCAACAAATGGTTTCGTTGCCAGGACCATGATCTGCCTAAGGGATGTTTGATGTCAGAACACTAGAACCCTACGAAGAAGGAAATTGAAGATTGGTTGGATCAGAAGCTCCACGAGTTCGTAACACAGGAAAACAAGACTCCACAGATATTCGAGAAGAGGTGGCTAGATCTCTACATTTATACGGAAATCCACGAGATCTTCTTTGCGACCTTCTCTTCAAAGATGTATGATTGGATCGCAAGGTTAACCAACAACCAGGGAAGGTACAAGCTCAATCAACCGATAGTGTGGACTCCGGAGTTAGTGCGCAAACTAGAGGCATCAGCAGATAATATCGTGCAGGCCGTAGACCATTGGCTCAACTAGATAATAGGGGGGTTTATCACTAAGTTTGCAATAGACACAACCGTGAGCTATAGCGAAGCAGAACGACATTTTCTCAAGGGACCGTGAGGTAGGTACATCAAATCCCTAAATACTTAGATTAAGATGCTGTTATGTCAGAAGCGGGTTATGTGAATACATTAATGGTTGGAATGACACGAAGCGAAAGGATCTATAAAGGGATTGAAGGGTTAGGAAACAGTCCTTTAATTTCACCCCTGTGAGCGAGCGAGGAAGAGTGCACTTGGGTTTCCCTAGGAGTGCGGTTAGTTTGATAAGGCAGCACATTCTGTAGTTATCACCTCCACTTACGCCATCACCCACTTCACCTACTTCACCTCCATCTTCAACCACCCCACCTCCACCAAACCCATAGTTTAGCATGGCGAGTGTGATTAAGCTACCCATATTCAAAGGAGTAGGGAATGAGGATCTGGACTAGTTCTGGTTCGTGGTAAGAGCAGTGTGGGAAGCACAAGAAGTTATGGATAACAACATTAAGAAGGTCACATTGGTAAGCGCACTACAAGATTGTGCACTGACATGGTATATCAAGCACTCGAATGATCACCCAAATGTGGGAATAGTGGAAATCTAGAATGCGTTGAACAGAGAATTTAGCTGGCCAAAGTCAGAGACACAACAATCATCGGATTTAAAGAGGTCGTGATGCTTCCAAGTGAGACCCCCTAGGATCTATATCAGAGACTGAAGAGTACAATCTACGAGGCTAATATGATGCTAATAGATGCGCAACACCGTGCTTGGTTTGTAGTGTCTTTTACACCACACCTGAGGACGACGTTGTCACAGCAGAATCTTTCAACCTAGGCCGAAGCGCTAGAAATGGCAATGAGGTTACATGAAACACTGATACAGGATCCAAGATTGGGAGTCCAATAGATCCACATGCAATTGCAGAACCTATGCTTGGAAATGTAGAGTTTGAAGTAGGATCGGGTGCCATAGCCAGAGGCACATGAAGAAGTGTGGTGCATAAAATATAAAGGCTAGGGCCATGACAAGGATCATTGTCCAGTATTCGTGAACTACTTGGTAGGAGGTGGACCGATGCCGTTGAGACCAGAGGCACAGGAAGGGCCAAGTGCGGCACCTGTTCTCTGGTGTGCGATCTGTCAGGTGGGAGGAAACCACACGACAGACAACTGTCACTTGTTGCAGAAGTATACTCAGACTCCACAACAGCTGTTTTGTAATTTCTGTAGATCGGTGGGCCACGAGGAGCATACTTGTTGCAACTATGAGTTAATGATGGAGCAGACCCCAGCATATAGAATGCAGATGGAAACGCGAGGCCTTGACCTAGCCGCGGGATGGCGTGTGATGGATTCCAAGGGCGAGGAGGAATGGGGCTAGGAAGTGGTCGAGGATAGCTAATCTGTTACAACTGCGGAGGACCAGGGCACTATGCTCACGATTGTACCAACCTAACGAGAATATTGTGTTCATACTGTGCTCAATTTGATCATGAAGTAGTAGATTGTCCTACATTGATCGCGTAGATGAGAGAAAAAGGGGTACTTCAGCCTACTCCGATGCAGAATATTCAAATGATGAGGTCTGAACCCCATGAAGAAGACCCAAATGTGAATATGGTGCTCAAGAGTGGTGTGACTATAGGGGAAGATAAGGGAAAGTAGCCCGAGGAAGATACATGGATTTGTAAGGCACCTACAAAGGAACCTGAGTTTGACTTGGAATGCACAAAGGAGATGTTTATGGAAGCTAAGAAGAGCTTCGCGGAGGCCTCTACTCAGGTAGTAAGGATCAACCAGAACCAGGAATGGATCCTTTTATGCTTAATACCTTTTTCCAAACATGCATGAAGTTTTTGCACGATAATAAGGCAGTTAAGGGACTACAAGAGCTAATCACTAGGTGCATAGGGTTGGGTGAACTGCGCGTAGTCTAGAAACTAGGAAGGTATGCATTGCGCACCAGGAGGGAAATGAGATTGATAGTGTAGATTGGTGAATATGAAATGGATCAAGTAATCCTCGACTTGGTTCGGACATGAATGTATTACCCAAATAGACATGGGAACGCATGGGTAGGCTCGCATTGCAGTGGTCCCTGATTCAATTACAAATGGCAAACCAACAAAAGATCTTGCCCATGGGAAGGTTGCAAGGGGTAACAATGGACATCGAAGGCACGAGCATGTAGACAGACTTTGAGGTGATAGAGATTGTTGATGTCAGCAACCCTTACCCCGTGTTGCTAGGAATAGACTTGGCCACAAATACGAATGGAGTCATCAATCTGAAGAAGCAAAAGATGATTTTCGAGAAAAAGTCCCTATGCGTAGTAGTTCTGCTAAATCTAACCGAAGGAGTACGCTACACTGAACCTGTGCGCGATGATGACAACGAGAATGAGCTAGATTGCATTTACCAGATAACGACGCAAGACGAGGGTTAGGTGAAACCTACTATAGATGGGAGAATCTCTTGGGAGCGCAATAGTTCCTATACTTTGGATTTAGATGAAGAAATTGAAAGATGGTAGAATCGGTTGCACGAAGTGACGACACTTAATTGCAATACGTTGATAGGATCACTGCGCTATGTGATTATAGAAGTGCACGATTTACCAATATATGATGGGGTATTCGCAGTAGAAGAATTTATAGAATAATTTGAGCACGCAGTACCTGAGAAAAAATGGTTTGATGCATTAACATGGGCACTATGCGTGACACCCATAGAATGGTGGAAGACATATCATGGAAGTTTGGGAAGTTGGAGCGAATCTTGTAGGATGATGCGCATACATTTTGGAAGGCCCCAACTAAGGCAGACTAATGGAAAGGGGCAGAACAACTTGCATGCACACCTTTGCCGATGGGTACAGACGTATACCAAACAGATTGTTCCAGCACACAATAATATTACAATAGCACGCTAGAACAGGGTGCATTGGCAGAAGAAAAGGATCACACTACCAAGTGTGAGAAAGGAATCGTTCACCAAGGTACGCGAAGTCATGAATAGGGGATAATGGATACAATGTACAAAATGGGACTTGCGTGTCCCAGCGGTCAGATGGGCGTATAGATCACTATGCCAGAACTTGGCCGTGAAGTCGAGTTTGAGGCTGAAAAATGGTATAGGAACTTATGTCCCTAAAGAACCTCCATAGGAGGCCAGGGATGTAGTAATACTGGTAGAGAGAACAACATGTGAAGTCCAGATTGAAGAGATCACAAGACTGTGCGAAGAGGAGTATGAATGGATTTAGGAAGCCATTCGACAAGGGAATGTGAAACTTCACAAACTAAAAAGAAATAGGGTGCTACTGAGAACGAATAGTATGGTGCTGGACATGGAGATTAAGTAGCTGGAAAGGGAACTAAGGGAAGACTTTCTAAACGGAAAACCTAGAGAGTTGCAGCTGGATGCACACAAACATAAGGATGGATTGGAGGAGTATGACCATGCTATTTGGTCGAATGTCGTGGTTAAGGCCACATCTCACTCTCGAGGGAAATCAAGAGACTGTGTCATGGGTTGTTCACCAAGATGCAATAGTGGTGCACCAAGGAGGTGTGACCACCTGACTAGCCAAAGAGGAGATAGCCTTACTGCTCCAGATAGTTGAAAGAGAGTGCGGGACTATAAAACAGTCTGTTAGAGAGCTATGTGACAATAGGGGTGCACGCAGGGTCGGCATGTCACAAGGGTCGCAATCATGCAAAAGGAGCTGCACTACTGTGCGGATAGATAAGGAAGTGACCATTGGTGTCACTGTTCATGACAAGAAGGCCAAGTTAAGGTGAAAAAAAGTGGGCGATAGGCAATTAAGATACGAATTCAGAGCCAGATTCGAAACGATCTATTGTAAATCTTGCATTAATGACTCAAATAAGGGGGGAATGGTTGAATTTGAATTTCAACAGGCCTATAAATCACAACTAGTCATCCACCAAAAAAATCGTGGCATCTTGAGAATTAATTTATTACACTATCCAATAGGTGTGGACCTATCAAACTTCGATGCTCTGAGAGTAAGATCAGTGTTTGCAACATTACTAAAAGAGACGCGGGACCTTCTAGATAGCGTAATGTCGACAACCATGGACATCGCGTCGAGCCCAATGCCAATGGTGGGAGATGTACAGGAAATTCCCAGATAGGTAGTAGGACCAGTCTGGATGTCACCATGAAACCTGTGGTCTGGTAAGCGATTTATGAAATATAAGGGCAAGACAATGAATCTTGAGACAAAAGACAGAATTATGTTTAAAAGTTCATCTTTAAGCCACGTGCCCACAATGAAACTTGAAGATTGGGACCTTACGGATAGCGACAACTCTCTTGCAAAAATGCAACACAAGCTTCAACAGACATTGAGGATACTGAACCAGAGATTGCAAGCTCGCTGCTCTTGCATAAAAAGTTCATGCATTTGACATCTCAGCTAGTGCTAAAATCCTATGAGTGGTCGCTTTTTGTTAACCTAGTAGAGTAGAATGAGCATCATCAGTTAAGCAAATTAGTAGGGACAATGGAGCAAGAGCTTGAAGAAGCATTGCAGGAGGCAATGACAGAGCAACAGATTGTAGTATGTCACTCATAGGGATGGCGGACCACAAAACCTTGGTAGCGCGACTCGCCACACTGACGGGGTGACTCAAGGGTGAGTCATGATGTTTGTGTTGGGGGCCTATTGGGCAGCAGATCCCCCGCATAATGGTTTTGGGGCTTAAAGCCCACAATTTTGGGTAATGGTATTGGGTAATGGTATTGTAAAGGATCCGTGAAGTGTGCAGAGCGCGAATCACGAATTGTAATGAGTCAAGTCAAAGGGTTGTCCGCCCTCAAATAATGTAAGGTAATGTAAAGTGAGTCATCTTGCCCATGGTCCGCGGACCATGGGAATGTATAAATAGAGCGAGGCTCTAAGGGTAGAAGGGAGTAGTTGGTTCTAATATAAAGTGATACAGGTTTATGAATGTGAAATTCGCTCTGAGTATGTAAGTCTAAGTCGTGGTTGGTAGTAGTAAGGAAAGGCTCTATAGATGTGTCCGCAGAGGCCTAGTAGAGTCCGCAACTGTGTACGTGGACCCTTGTAGATGTGTGCGTAGGGTAGGAAGTGGATTGTAACAGGAAAAAGGATTAATAAAGATAAGTTGGTTTTATAACATCGCATATCTATTTCTATATTTTTGTTTATGCATTTGCTTACAGTTTATGATTGGACACATGTCTGTTTATGTTGAAGGCTAAATGAAATTATTGCGCCCACTTAATTTAATTCAATATATATAATAATAATAAGAACAATAAAGGGTAAAGAACATTCGCACTCTTCATTAAAGCAACGTGAAGATAGTTGCACTGGACAGACAGCTGCGCGGAAGTAGCGCAGTGCGTAGAGTGGGATCGCGACCCTTCCAAGACCCATCAAGACATCCCAAGGGTGTGGAAACCTGGTTCCAACAACCTCCCATACTACCTCGGGTGAGACCTCAGTCCGTGCTCCGCAGACTATTGCCAAGAGGGCCGATAGTTTCGGGATTTTTTTGGCTAACTCACTTTTGAAACTGGGTCAGGCCCCTATAAGCCAACAATGGGATTGTATAAATAAGTGTGTCTTACAGATGTCTAAAAAAACGAGAGAACATGAAGACAAATGTAATGGGTCAATAGAAGGAAAGATTGTAGAAGTCTTAGGGAAGAAGGAAGGCTTTGCAGCTGTGTGCATAGAGGCTGCAACTGAGTGCGCAGATCCCTGCAGCTGAGCGCACAAGGAAGTCTTGAGTTTGTAAGATGAACTAATTATCAATAAAGAAGATTACTACTGAAATTCCTTTGTTTACCCATTTACTTCTGTTATGTATGAATGCACTTTATGATGTGATAAATAGTGCTTTTATGAAATAATGATGTATTGAAGCATGACTTTACATGGTTTACATTGTTATATGAATGCAATTGACATCAAGTGTTTACATGAATATTACACTATTGCATGTTAAAGTTATAAACGCTTAAGTAGGACTGAATAATTTCTCGGTTAAGAATAGTCTTGGATGTGCGTAAGTTGCTGATTAGCCTATTCAGGGTCTGCAAAAGCTAGTTGTAGACCTTTGCAAAGGTCTAGAGGTCAATTCAAGGAAGTTATAATGATAATCCTTAAAGGCTTATTGATCTGCATGAAGGTAGATTTAGGGCATGAAATGACATCACGCTAACCTCTGGGTGCATAAACTTGGTTTGAGCACCCCCCCATATTGCTTCGGGTGAGACTTCAATTCGCGGCTCCATGGATTGATGCCGAAAGGACCAGTAATATAGGGTTTTGTTTGGCACAACTATCTCTGAACCTGGGTTAGGACCCACTAAGCCAACAAATGGTTCTGCTGTCGGGACCAGGATCTTCGTAAAGAGATGTGTGATGTCGCATCATTGGAATCTGACAAAGAAAGAAATTGAGAAGTGGTTGGATAGAAAGATCCACGAATTCGCGGCGCAAGAGAACATAAATCTGTGCCTGAAAAAAGAACAGTGGTTGGACAGGTTTCTATACACAGAAATACATGAAATTTTCTTCTGCACCTTCCTAATCAAACTATATAAGTGGATCGCTAAATTGGTAGATGACCAAGGAAGGTGGAGGCTTGACGGTCCACTAGTGTGGACCCTGAAGCTAGTACAAAGGTTGGAAGCTTCTGAAGATAAGATCGCGTGCAATGTCGATCACTGGCTTGACCAAGTCATAGGAGGATTTATTCCAGAATTTGTGGTCGATACCTCAGTTAGCTACAGTGAAACAGAGTAGCACTTTTTCAAAGGACTGAGAGGTAAGTATTTGAAATCTTTGAATACTTGGATTAAAATACTCTTGTGTGAAAAGCGGGTTATGCCCTATTTTCGCGAATTATATTACAGGGGGAGGGCCAATGCCCCTGAGGCAAGAGACTTCCACAAGACCAAGTACAAGGCCTGCACTATGGTCTACTATCTGTCAGGTAGCTAGAAAACATGTAATGAACAATTGTCACTTACTATAAAAAAATTGTATAGACGCAACAACAATTATTTTGCAATTTCTGTAAATTGGTGGGCCACGATGAGTGTAACTGTTGTAGCTATGAATTGATGATGGAAAGAACGCTCATGTATCAAATGAAAACAGAAACTCGACCTTTGAATCAAGGCATTAGGGGAGTGCACGAAGCATATCAGAGGTGCAGATGAGGTTGAGGAGGAGGAGGACCTAGTAGAGGTAGAGGACAAGTTATTTTCTATAATTGCGGAGTGCCTAGACACTACACGTGGGAGTGTACAAGCCAGACACAAACATCATGCCACTACTGCACAAAGTTTGTCCATGCGATAAAAGAATTCCCTATACTGATAGCTAAGATGCAGGAGAAGAAGGTGCAACCTCAATAGCCTACCCATAATTTACAGATGATGAGGGTTAAGCCCCGCAAAGGGGATCCCAATGTGAATATTTTTCTGGAAATTCGAATAATGACTGGTGATGATAAATGAAAGAAACCCAAAGAAAGTGATTGGGTTCACAAGGCTCCATAAAAAGAGGTTGGGTTTTATCTGGAGCGTGCGAAGGAAACATTCATGGAAGTAAAGAAAAGCTTTGCTGAGGCCTCTACCTCAGGAAGTCAGGACAAGCTATTTGAAGAGGTTGACCCCTCTATGCTTACTACCTACTTGGAGACTTGTATGAAGCTATTGCATTATATCAAGGTTGTGAAAGGGCTTCAAGAACTGATAAATAAGTGTGTTGGTAAGGAAGGTGCTCTTGAAGGACATCGCATAATCAGAAAAATAGGCAAACACAAGACAAGGATAGGGAGCAAGATGAGGCTTGCTGCACAAACAGGGGAGTATGAGATAGACCAAGTTATTTTGGATCTATGGTCAAATGTGAACGTTTTGCCTAAATAGACATGGCAAAGAATGGGGAGACCTACACTGCAGTGGTCCCTGATTCAATTAAGGATGGAAAATTAACAAAAGATTATCCTTATTGGGTGATCGCATGGAGTGACCGTAGATATAGAAGGTGTGAGCACGTTGGCCGATTTCAAAGTAATAGATATTGTTGATGACAACAATCCATACTCTGTGCTCCTAGGAATTGATTGGGCTATCGACATGAATGGAGCAATCAATTTGAAGAAGCAAACAATGTCATTTGAAAGGAAATCACTCTGTGTTGTAGTTCCATTGGACTCTATAGAAGGACTGCGCTATACTGAACCGATCCATGACTATGAGGAAAGCGATGATGATTTAGACCAGATATGTAAGATAACAGTGCGAGACCAAGACTGGGTAAATCCGACAGCTGATGGACAAATTTCATGGGGCTGTGAAAGTTCTTGTACGTCAAATTTAGATTAAGAATTGGAGCATTGGCAGAATAGACTACACAAAGTATCTACACTTTGCTATAATATGATGACTAAATCGCTACGCTGTGTGTCATCGAAGGTAAAAAATTTACCTTATTATGATGGCTTGACTGATGTAGATAAAGTTTTGGATGCATTTGAAAGGGAAGTACCTGAGAAGCATCACTTCCAAACGCTGTATTTGGTAATGTGCGCTACACCTGCACAATGGTGGGGTACACATAAAGACAGTTTTGATGAATGGCGCGAGTATAGAAGAATGATGAGATTGCATTTTTGTCACTTGAAAGTTCAGCTAACTGAAAAATATGATGGAAGAAATGATCCACGTGATCATTTAGCAAAATGGACTAAGGCTTATGGAACAGAGTGATAGCCAGAGTGGGTGCATATTTTCTATCACACTTTGGACATCATTCCTATGTATCGGTACCTAGAAATAGAGATCTGCCATGGTAGTGCGAAGTGGGACATCTTAAGAGAATGATTTTTGATGACCTTCAGCTTTGAGGATGGGTTTGAAAGCATCGAAGAAGTGCTACAGAAGGTTAAGGTAACAATATTTAGAATACCACAAGATCCTTTAGAATTGATTCAACCAGATTGGAGCACCTAGCTGCGCCATTTGTTGGAGTGCTATAATGTGACCACTGAAGAAGATGATGATGATATAAGGAATATCAACATCTGAGAGGCCGAAGGCAACTGCAAAGTTCAGGGACCACAGATAGAGAATCCAGACATCACTGCACCATTGAATACTAGACAAGTGAACATTGACATAAAGGTGTAGCCGAAATTTTCGAAGATTAGGGATTACTGGGATGATGCCACAGTAGATAAGGTTGCTGGGTTGCTCTGCAAATATCAGGATTTGTTCCCTACCAAATGTTTAGACCTAAAAGGTATCATAAGACACCTGGGTGTGATGAAGATTACCTTGAATTCGGATGCGAAGCTGATCAAGCAGAGGCCATACCGCCTTAATCCCAAGTATAAAGAAAAGGTATGCTTAGAGCTGGATAAGATGTTGGAAGCAGGAAATTTTGAACTAGTGGAGGAGTCTGATTGGGTGAGCCCAATGGTAGTCTAGGAGAAGAAGCAGAAAAGAGAGATGAATTTGTGTAGATATAAGAAAGCTTAATGACACCTATGTCCATGATCCCTTCCCGACACTATTTATTGATGAAGTACTAAACAATGTGGGAGGATAGGAAGCATATTCCTTCACCTATGGGTTCTCAGGGTACCATCAGATTAAGGTCATGCTAGAAGATAGAAGTAAGACCACCTTCATGACAGAATGGGGATGTTTCTAGTACACAGTGATGCCTTTTGGGCTTCAGAATGTGTCGGTGATATTCTCGCTCGTAGTAATCGCAACATTCAAAAAATTTATTCACAAGTTATTGGAGGTATATTTTGATCATTGGACAGTGTTTGGGCTAGTAAAGTTCCATGTAGCCACCTTGTGCATAATGCCAGATACATGCTGAAGGTATCAAATTGTGCTGAACTTGAAGAAATGCTTGTTTTGCATCCCTTTCAGAATCTTGTTGGATCATGTGGTGTGCAAACAAGGATTAATGATGGATCCTGCTAAGATCATTGTAATAATTAATTTGGAGGCACCAAGAAGTGTTAAATAGTTGCGTACAACACTGGACCATACTGGGTACTATTGGAAGTTCATTAAATGTTATGCTCAGATTATTGCACCTATGGAAAATTTGATAAAGAAGGACGCTACATTCTGTTTGAATGAAGAATTTCAACACAGACTGGATGTATTGAAGGAAAATATGGTCACTGCACCGATCCTGATATTCACGGATTGGAAGAAGGAATTTCATGTGCATGTGGATGCTTCATGTATTATGCTAGGAGCAGTGCTGACATAGGCTGGTGAAGGAGAGATGGATCATCTTATAGTGTTTGCAAGAAGGAAGTTGTTAAAGGCAGAAAATAACTATTCAACAATAGAGCGCGAAGGGTTGGCTATGGTGTACGAACTCAAGAAATTTAGACATTACTTGCTAGGCAGACATTTCAAGATGTACACATACCATTTTGCATTGAAGTATCTAGTCAATAAGTCTGTGTTCGGGGGGGGAATATGCAAATGGCTATTCTTGTTTCCAAAATATGATTTTTAGGTGAATGTGAAGCTAGGAAGGTTGAACACGGGACCAGACCATCTGTCATGCATTGAAACAGGAGAAGAACCTACTAATTTGGAGGAGGGGCTGCTTGATGCGCAACTCTTCGTGCTGCACATAGCGGATAATCACTTTGCTGATATTATCCACTTTCTGACTACAAGGATGACTCCATAGGGATACACAAGTCAGCAGAAGAATAATTGGTGGTGCGAACGATATATTTCTCTATAATTGCAGGGCATTTGTATAAAATGGGATAGGACAAGATACTTAGATGTTATTTTCCCGATTTTGAATGGAACAGTATCCTCACTGAAGCTCATGGAGGAGCTACGGGAGGGCATTATACGGGAAAAGAAACAGTGCAGAAGATTTTACGCGATGGATTGTGGTGGCTAATGCTGCATAAAGACTCTAAAGCATATTGTATGGCATGCGATGCATGTCAAAGAACGAGCAGGCCATCATGGAGAGATGAGCTTCCTTTTTATTTATAGGTGTCATTGTAGCCATTTGAGAATTGGGCAATTGATTTTGTAAGACCGATTTAGCCTCCAGGCAAGAAAAATGGTGTGTGGTATATCATCACTGCCACAAAATATTTGACCAGGTGGACAGAGGCACAGCCTGTGAAAGACTGTACAGGGGTAACAACAATGAAATTCTTGTTTGAATATGTGTTGACCAGGTTTGGTTGCCCGAAGGTTTTGATGAGTGATTGCTTTACATGTTTTCTCAATGAAACGATCAACGCGCTAACAAAAGAGTTCCAGGTTTACCATTAGAAGAGTACGCCATATCATCCTCATGCCAATGGAATGGTTAAGGCTTTTGATAAGATATTGGAGAATGCACTAACGAAGGTTTGCAATGCACAACAAAATGATTGGGACGTGAGCCTACCGATAATATTATGGGCTTATAGAACTACTTGTAAAAATCTTACTGGCCAGACACATTTTAGGTTGGTCTATGGCATGGAAGCTGTAATACTTATGGAGTGCATCATGCCTAGTCTATGCATAGTGGCTTTCACACGAATGGTAGACCGCGTAGCCTTAGAAGAACGACTCGCGTATCTAATGGAGCTTGAGGAAGATAGGTTTTTGGATAGATTCCATCATCAGGGTTAGAAGGAACATGAAAAAGCTTGGCATGATTTGCACATCAAACTACAGACCTTCAAGGTAAGTGCTTTGGCTTTATTATATGACAGTAATTTTGATAGGTTTCCAGGGAAGTTTCAGATTCACTCTCTGGGACTGTATGTTATCAAAGAAACTACAGATGGTGGAGCAGTTCAGCTCGTGAACTTGAATGGAGATCCATTTCTGGGAAGGATAAATGGAAGCCGATTGAAGCCATACATGGGGATTTGGCCCAATGACTACATGACGATAGCACAATGTTAGCGCTCCAAGTAGCTGCAAGGGAGCGTGGGACTATAAAATACACTGCCTGGTTGGTGAAACTATGCTTCAAAGGTGCTGTGCGAAAATGGGTCATGTCACAACATCCAAAGGCATGCATAGGGAGCTGCGCTCTTAGGGGAGAGACCACACAGCATAGCTAGGAAATGATCGTTACAGTCACTGTTCATGATTTGACTGCCATAAGATAGTTAAGAGGAGCAGGGGGGGGGTGGCATTTAAGGATGAAATCTTTGGATGTCTGCTGCCAAATCAACATTTATGAATGAATTTTGGGGGGAACGGTTGAATTTGAATTCAAATTCACCTATAAATTATGTGTGGTTGTCCAGCGAAAAACACTTTACATCCTTAGAATTTTTATTGAGATGCGTTGTTGATTGCATCTAAATCACTCATATTGGGAGGATTTAGTCACGAGCCTTGCATTTGGCAAGTTATGAGAGGTAAATCAGACATTCATCCTGGAGAAGATGCTAGGACCAAGCCTCACGGAAGCCATGAGTACTTGTGGAGATGTCGCTTCTAAGGGAGCAGTTCCAGAAGTTGTGAGTGTGGAGGCTCTAGCTGCTGTGCCTATGGCGCCGAGGTTACCTAGGCTAAAACCTAAATTGGTGTGGGAAGTCCCCAAGCCCAAGAAAGACAAGCAGAAGAAGCCCATGCCAGTGCATGGGTCACCAAGGAAGCATGCTGCTACCCAGGCTCAGAAGAAGGAAACACAACTAGCGAAGGATAAAGGGAAAGTGGTCGAATTGGAGGCTGAAGAAGGCGTGAAGGATATAGATGCCAAGGGGGTGGACCCTATCTCCAAAATGTTATATTATATCCCTCTATGTAAGGGAAAAGTGAAGGTCCGTAAGGACCAAGATATAGGAAAATTCCTCCTCAATACACCCCTGCTACTAGAGAGCATCCCTTTTGAAGGTCCCTTCTTGGTGTAGATTCCAATTTTAAAACTAGAAGACTAGGATTTGGTGGACCACGAGAGGTTCCCCCACCTTGCAATAAAGAAATGTATCAAGAAGGTATTTTACAAGGAATCGGTTGTCACCACGTTGGAGCCTATGGAGTGGATTTGCGGAGTGAACCAGTCAAGGTTGCTGAACTGGTTATGGGTGCCCCACCACCACCGCTCCAACATCAACCTTATTCTTATCAAGTAGTTACTGACCTTGGTACATGACGAATGCTTGTGGATGAGCATGTCGATCCCTATCACTGATATGCTGATCCATTGGATCACACTATTGCCGCACTTAGGGCTAAATCTGGCCAGGGATTTAGGTGGAAAGATAAGCAAGCACAACCTCACAGAGAAAATGAGTACAAATTCAAGCTCCTAAAGAAGCCACACGAGTACTCTATCAGCTCAATTTCCAACCCCATGGTAAAAATTTCCACGCAAATCCTTGCTGGCAAAGTCATGAGAAAATGACACGCGTATGAGGTTCGGGCGCCAGTTATTTCACTAGCTGCACAGTGTGCGGAGGGTGTGCAGTTCAATTATTCGTGCTACCTTTGTATCGAGTTCCTTGTGAACTATCGAGAGGCACATGATGAGAGTAAAACATTCCACTATGCATGGTTGTTACTCTCCATCATATTAGTGGCTTGGGATATGCCGGAGGATAGTCAGTTTCCTCCCATGGAGAAAGATTTTCCGGAGGCTACACAGTTTGCATCCCTCTGGGCAAAAAAGGATGCCGCATGCGTCATAGAGACCAAAGACTTCTGGGTGCTGATGGAGGTGAGAATTCGCATGGCCACAACTAGAAGTGACAGTTGTCACCAACCATGTTTGAGTAACTAGTAGTGTATGTAGAGTTTAAGGCAAATTTCCACCACATCTACATTAGGGCGCGGAAGTATTTGCAAAAAATGGTTTGATCTGTCTTACTTGGCCACGAATGATGCCATCTAGGAAACCATCAAGTGTTGGCCAACAGGTTCACATACCCCATCCGATCTGGCCGTGGGCACTAGCAAGTCCGCAGAGAAGAAAAAGAAGGAAGTAGAAGGTGATCTTGATCATATTAGAGATAAGGTGTGCGATACCATAGTGGAACTGCTATAAAAGTTCGATCAATAGCAACAACAGGTGTAGGTACCATTCAGAAGGATCTGCACGAGCTGCAGATTCAGACAAGTAGGATCCAGGTGGGCGCAAGGCAGATAAGCGCTCCATAGACAAGTGTGGCACTGGGAACCAATCAAGCAGTAGAGATGGTTCGATCGTTGGACCTCCAGGCAGTCACGCTGCCAGATGGATCCTTGAGCTCAGAGGCGGCTGATGACAAGGTCATCTCATAAGTTTTTTTAAGAACATCAGCCTCAACCTAGCTGCACTCCCCAGTGAATTCCTTCACACGCTGCAGGCAGGTGTGACAACAGAGCTCACAGCTCGGGAGCAGCGCGCGCTAAGCCTAATTAGTGAATATAGGGTGAAAAATGAGTAAATGTTCACGGAGAAGACATGGGATTTCAGGAAAAGGAGAAATTCAGGCGTAAAGTGCCCAACTCGCTGCCACAGTGGCAGAAGAATGTAGAACGGTGTCAGAACTTCATATCCCATAGGAAGCTCCGTTGGAGGTGTTATCTCAAAATCAGGTGCTGATAGGCTGCTGGTCAGGTTGACTCTAAGTAACTATTTCAAACCTACTTTAGGCTGAGGCTTAGCCTCCTCAACCTGAGAGGGCTCTCTCAAAAGGGGTTAATGATTTTGATTATAGATAAGATGGCTAACTCTTGTAAAATAACTGTGAGAATATGAATGGTGGAAACACATTTAACAACTATCCATTGGGCTCATGGAGTCAACAAAATCTCAATATGACAATGAATTCAACCTTACATAGAAGTCAGGGCATTTAACATTTAAAATATTCAGAACATAAAAACTCATATAGCACCACACAGTTTATGAATGCATACAGGAAGTCAGAGCACCTCAAGTGAATTCTGAGTGATTACACATACATACCACTGCAAGAATTAGGAAAAGGACAACATCACATATTCTGGACATAAAAATCCCTCATGAATCCTGAGAAGTAAAGCCAAACATGTATTACTGAAACAGAGTTTTACATAAGCCAAATACCAGCCTTTTTCATAAAATTTCCAACCCTGAATACATTGCTGCTTCAGCTATATATAGAGTTCTTATTCTAACTGATTGAGATTCCTCCTCAAGCATGAGGGGAATTCGAAAACTACTTCTATTACTGACAGCTATTAAACTTTAACTACTTAATAAATATAATAAACTGTTAACTGGAGTTTTTTAGAGATCTAAATCAAATAGGACTCTAACTCCATATTACATGAATAATGGCTTTGATTAAGCTAATTTTCTTTCTTTGACATCTGGTTCTCTTTCCGCTTGGCTGAGATGGGTGTTCAATGCTCCACGCTGATCTTGTATGTCGTATCCTCTCCATTGTTCAGAAATATAGGAAACTATCCTTGCTTCTCGGTTTATAGTTTTCAAATTCACATAAGTTGGTTTTTCATCTTTGTTTTCCAAAACATGATGGGTGGCCACGTCTATGATGTGCTGTCCACTATTTTAAAACATGGCTTATTGATGTGCTATCCACTGTTTTTAAAACCAAAAAACGCATTCAGGCTATCTGAACCATGTTTCAACTGCTTATGATATGACAAATATGCAAATTTGGATCCAAACCATTTTTCTCCAGTTGTCTTAGTCTGATTAGTTGTTGTAGCTTCAGATGTCTCCTTGCATACATTTGTCCCTCAAAATTTTCCCGCTTCTGCTTCAAAATGATTGATTTATATCGGAATCATCACCTTCAGCAGTTTTGTAGCGCGCTACGAAACTGCTGAGTTGTTTAAAAGACATTGTTCTTAACCCGAAAACTTTATTAATCGAGCACTTTGTTGCCAAAAATTCCTTTAGACTTTCCAGAAACTGAATGGAAATTTAGGCTTCTTCAAAAAGGTGAGATCAAGTAAACTCATCAAAACTCAAAACAAAATCTTACTTGAAAGGTGATTTCATTTAGCAGGTTCTTTAAGATGGCTTAACTGTGCCTTTAGATCTTCTATTTGTCTCTTCATAACCTTATTCCCAGCTCTCAGTTTCATATTAATCATCCTGATGTACTTGGCTTCTTTGATTTCTGGCACTGTCCAAGTATGAAATTGCGTATTACAGTCAACCACCTCTACAGTTGCATTCTCCTCCCATATGGTTTTGATTCTCTAATAATTAGCTTGTATGACTGCATGTCTTCTAGCAGCTTTCTTTAGTTTGGCAATCTCATGCTTAGCTGATTCCAATTTTCTTTTCAGGTCTGCTATATCGTCTTCTTTGAATGTGTTGACTGTTTTTCTTGTGTTCTTTCTTTGTTGGCGTTGTGTCTCTTCCCCTGTTTCCTCTGTTCTTGGCGATGCCTCCTGCACTTGCTGAAATCTCCTTGTCATAGGTCTCCTAGGTTTAAAAACAAATTGTTCAGCTTGCTCATCAAATTTAAGACTCTTTGAGGCTTTGGTTTTCTTTGTACTCTCTTTATCTGACTGCATCAATTCATCTTGAACTGGTAGGGACTCCTCAAAGTCAATAGCATGCAATAAATCATTTAGACTTCCCTTGGAAACTGGACTTTCTTCAACTGCTACTGCTTTACCTTTTTCCTTAGCCATCTGACTTCTTGTTCTTCTCCTTGAGACTACTTCAGATGCGCTTGCTTCAGGTAGAGTCTTTTTAACATGAGCTTTTTCCTTAGTTGATTGCTGAGGTGTGTCTTGAATGATGAGTGGCTGTACTGGCTCTCTCAATTGTTTTCTTGCTTGTAAATTTGGAACTCTCTTAGCTCTTGCTTCTGTTTGGAGCTCCGCTATTGTGAAATCTCTTGTAGGTAGAGGACTGAGGCCAGTCTGGCTTTTGAAGCTAGCCATAAAAATGAATGAATTCCAATCTTTTCCTCCCCTTTGAAGCTCATCTAAGACCAGTAGTTTAATCAAACCATGATGAAACAAAGAGGTTTCACAATCCTCTTTCCTCAATTGTACCTTATCACACATCTTACTCAAACTACGGAAAAGATAAAAAGGTAGATCAATGGAGACCTTCCCTGTGAAATGCAAAAGGAGCTTAAAATGGTACGAGTACACCTTGTTATACCTTCCTTCGCAAGTCAAATATTTTTGTATGTAGGTGAGTAAATGAGCATAATATTCTTTGACATAGCTCCTCGGCACTGCCTTACTTAAATCTGCATTTACAAACTCATTCTTTAAAAACTCCTTGCAAGGATTCATGTCAAATTTGAAATTTTTAAACCATTCCTCTTGTCCTCATGGGATCTCTGTCACAGTGGATATTATCTCTGGTGAGACCTGCAATTCTATCATAGCTATCTTTGAATTCAAGCCTGTGAAATTAACCACAAATTCTTTGGTTACCTGTGCATGTCCTCCTTGTAACTTCTTGCAAAAATTCCAGCACCCGGCTTTTTTGAATGCTTTCTCCACCTCTTTATTTCTTAGTGTTATATCCAGGCCTTCAGGTTCATTCCTTAGACATTTGCCGGATCTGTGTTCTTTTTTCTCCATTGATCTTTCCAAAGATTTGCAAACAATGACTACCAGCTCTGGTTTGAATTGTGATTCAGCTTCTTTTAGAATTCTGCCTCGCTTGATTTTCAGCCTTGCTTGATTTTCGGCCTCGCTTGATCATACTTGTATTTGAACTTGAAATCTTGCCGTTTAAAATCTCTCAAATTGCAATCTTGCAGATTTGTTATTCATGCAAGATTTACAACCATCATTAAGATTTATGCACGGTGGTCTTTCTTGGAAATGATGATTCGTGTGTATCAACAGATCTAATGGTGGTGATAATGGAAATGGGTGGTGGAATGTGATAAGAGGGGTACATGAACTGACATGAGATGACACGGCCTGTGACTCACCTAACGGACTTGACATTTCGGGAAAGATTCGCTGCAAAATGTACTAATCCCTAATTTCGCAGCGCGGTTAGTTTTAAATTTGAATGATGCGCTGCGAAATTGCCTAATAGGGTTTGCACTGCGAAACTGCTAAACCATAAAAGCGCTGTGAAAACACTTTAATACTATGCATGCGCTACGCAATTATCAAAAGACTTGGTGACTGACATAAGATGACACGTGGCTATGAAATAATGGTGAATGGAGGAGAACCAATGTAGATAAGAATAAACTTGACTCATGACCTCTTAAAACTTCAGACTCTAAGGAAAAGAAATTAAAACAAGATAGACTAGCACTGACCTTTGTCATCGGGCTAGGATGAAAAGTTACATATATCAAATCTCTGTTTTAAAGTGATAACAGTGGCTCCACTTGGGATAGTGTGCTCCTGTAGTACACTAAGAACTCGTATGTCCAGTGCTTTGTCCATTTTATGAAAACATAGATGGAGTTGACAAGCATCCTTTTCTAGCTTTATGAGCCTTCACCTCGGGCTTGAGCTTCCTGTTCAGCTTGTCATTTATTTGCAACAAAGGAAAACTGATAAAACGGGTATATACAATGTTTTGAGAAACTTGGCAGAAATTTAATCAATTGTAATGCTTTAGGAACCTACCATTAACAGGTCCTCCAGCATATGGCTTTCCATCAATCTCCTGTAGAATGTAAGTGTTATTTCCATGGAAAGCAGAAATTTGATATGGCCCTTTCCACAAATTTTCAAATTTACCATGTTTACCTTTCTCTTCAATTCTAGCTTCCCATTTCAAAAATTTATCATGGATCTGGAATGTAACTTCTTTGATCTTTTTGTCAAATTCTCTCTTGATTTTGTTATGGTTTTGTTGATGACTATCAAACACCTCATTTCTTTTCTCTTGCAAAGCTATCAGCTGATTGATCCTTCGTTGTATAGCATTCGATTCCTCTTCTAGTCCTTGAATCAACTTCATTACTGGTACTCCAAGGGATGTTGGAAATATGGCCTCAACCCCATATACTAGCTCATATGGTGATGTTCCAATGGACCTCTTTGTGCAAATCCTGTCAGCCCACAAAGCATATTTCAATTTCAAATGCCAAGCTTTTTTATTTTCTTGCAGCAGCTTCTTAATGATTCTCACAAGGCTCTTGTTTGATGATTCAGCCAAACCATTACCCTGTGGATAATAAGCAGTGGAATGTCCAAGGGAAATGTGATACTGATGACAAAAATTAATCATTCTTTTGGACTTGAAAGCTTGAGCATTGTCAGTAATGATCTTAATTGGGCAACCAAATCTTGATAATATATTATTTTCTAAGAAAGAAATAATCACTTAATCATTTGCTTGCCTTGTGGGTATTGCTTCTATCCATTTTGTAAAGTAATCGGTGGCTGTGAGAATCTAGCGATGTTGTCCTCATGAAGGGGGATGGATTTCTCCTATAAAGTCTAATCCCCACTGCTGGAAAGGTGCTTCAACATAAATAGGAACCAAGGGCAGTGGGATAAGCTTTCTCTTTCCTTCAAACACTTGACATTCATGACATGTAGCTATCTTTTTATAAATATCTCTGAACATAGTTGGCCAAAAATAGCGAGCCCTCAAGACCTCGTTTGCAGTGGATTTCCAATAGTGATGTCCTCCACAATCCCCTTATGAAACTCATCAATTACTTTATCAGCTTCTTCTTCAATGAGGCAATTTAATAATATTCCTCCTGCATCTTTCCAAAACAAATTTTGGTCATACACAAAATATCTAAGAGATTTCAATTTGGTAAACCGAGCTTTGGATTTTGAAAGATTATCAGGGGCTCTATTATGCTGCAAAACAAATTCTACATCCTTGTACCATTCTGACATCAAGAATTTTTCATTTATTTGGACCAATACCTCTTCATTTTCAGAAATTTCTGAGATCTCTGTGCTTAAATTAATATCAATACAGTCCAAATTTGACTGTGTTAGCAATTTAGCTAGGCCTTGACCCTTTACCAACTTTGTGGGTTTGATCTCAATGTCATACTCTAACAATTTTGCTATCCACTTTCCCCTTTTTCCATCTGGATCAACTTGTGTAAGAATATCTTTTATAACAACATTTGGAACGTAGGAAACAATGTGAGAGTGAAAAACATAAATTCTGAAATCCTTTACTGCTTTCACCAAGGCATAGGCTTGCTTCTCTAAGATGTTATATTTCAATTCAGCATTTGCTAATGTCTTGCTAAAGAAGGAAATGGGTTGTTCAGTACCTTGACTTCCTTTTTGCAGTAGAACTCCAGCAATTGTGTCTTCAGAAGCGAATGTGAAAATAAGGAACTCCTTGGTAAACTCTGGGCTGATAAGTACTGGTGCTTGGTAAGTGCCTTCTTGATCTCTTCAAATGATTTCTTTGCTTCAACTGTCCACTTAAAATCCGCTCCTTTCTTTAACATCTTTGTTATGTTCTTGAAAACTTCAGCAAAGTTAGGAATGAATCTTCTAACAAAGTTAACCTTCCCAAGAAAGGATTGAATCTCCTTCCTACTCCTTGGTAGATCTAATTTTTGAATTGCACTAACTCTATTAGGATCAATCCTAATTCCTTCTTCAGAAATAATATGACCAAGAAGTTTGCCATAAGTTAAAGCGAAAATACTTTTGGTTGGGTTTAGCGAAATACGAAACCTCCTACACTTCAGCAGGACCCTTTCAAGGTGCTTTAAGTGATCTTCTTCCATTTTTGAAAAAACTATGATGTCATCAAGATAAACCACCACTGATTTGTCCTTTTCTTCAGCAAAAGCAATATCCATTGCTCTCTGGAAAGTGGCTCCCGCGTTCATGAGACCAAATGGCATCTTTGCATACATGAATGTTCCCCATGGTGTGGTGAAGGCCATTTTCTCCTGATCATCTGGGTGAACAAGGATCTGATTGTACCCTGAGAAACCATCAAGCATAGACATCCTTTGTGAACCAACAATATTTTGCAAAATCAAATCCATTTTAGGAGGGGGTAATTATCCTTCAATGAAGCTTTGTTTAAGTTTCTCTAGTCTATACAGATTATGATCTCTCCATTCTTTTTTCTGACTGGTACCAAATTAGCAAGCCAATTTGAGAATCTGATTGGAACAATAATTTTAGCATTAAAGAGATTTTTCACTTCTTTTTCAATCAGTGGCATCAGAAGAGGATTAATTCTTCTTAACTTCTGCTTGAAAGGCTTTTCATTCTCCTTAATAGGAATGGTATGCTGTATAATTGAAGAGTCATATTGTTTCAAGTCAGCATAACTCCACGCAAAAACATCAATGAACCTTTTCATCATCTCAACATATTTAGTCTTCATATCAGCTGAAAGAAATTTTGAAATCTTGACTATCTTAGGCACAACTGAATCTCCTAAATTGCAACTTTCCACCTCTTCTTCATTAGCTTGTAATCTTGTTGCTTTGAATACATCATTTTGATCAAATAATTTCTCAAGGGGAATGAGGCCCTTTGGAATTAAGTTGTTTTGTAATTGTAAGACTTCAGAACTTTCCTTTGACTCTACTAAAATATTCTGCTGATCTATCTGATTGTTTTCAAATTCTCCCTTTAATTCAACGAATTTCCTTGCATGCTGATCATCCTCAAAAACTTGCCAATTTGTGATATTATCTGGTATAACTGGTCTGTGGCAAACCTCCACTTCATAATTTTCAGAAGAGTGCTTAGGAATAACAAAAAGACTGGCAGAAACAGCAAGAGAATCTGCAATAGAGTTTTGATCTCTAGTTTTGATGATAAAAGAATAGGATTGAAATTTTTCCAACATCTCCAACACTAAGTTTCTGTATGCTCTCATCCTTACATCCTTAGTTTGATATGCACCTTCTACTTGTTGAATTACCAATTCAGAATCTCCACAAACAACAATGTTTTTAGCTTTCAATTTTATCAAGGCTTATAAGCCTAAAATCAGAGATTTGTACTCAGCCATATTGTTGGTACAATCAAAGTTTAGTTTGTAGGAGAGAAACTTACTTTCTTCAGTTGGACTAATGATCCAAATCCCAGCTCTTGCCCCTTCTTTTCCTACTGATCCATCAAAGTGTAATGACCAGCAGCCTGTGGTATCTCTTTCATCTCCTTGCTTCCCTTATTGATACTGATTTTCTGTAGGTTCATCTTGTGATTCTCTTCCAACTGATTCATTGAAAAGGATAGCTGATCCAAGACCAGTATCGAATGAATAAATAGGAAAATTCTGAAGCTTGTCTTTGCTGCTTACCATGTAGGCCATTCTGGTCTCCCAATACAACCTTCTTTGTTCACCGAACACTGGGATGGTAGCATATGTAAGATCCATCTGCATTGTGCAAATGATTTTTGCTGCCCATGATCTCGAAAGAAGCATCCCAAACTTTGGTGGAATGTCTGCCACAACAATGTCCATAACAATTGTTTTTGCTGGAATTTGTGTGAGACCCACAACAACATCTTTTATCAAACCAATGCATTGGAATCTTTTTGAATCAAAGGAAAATAAATCCTTATATGGCCTAGTTACTTCTAACCCCAGTCTTTCCATGATTACTTTGGGCATGAGATTATGTGATGCCCCCGAGTCTAACATAGCATTATGTAGAGTCATATCATGAATGCTAATGATTATGTAGAAAGGGGGAAACTCTTCATTCTGTTCATCTCCAAGTCTTGGACCCAAACAGATAACAGGATTATCTTCTTGTACATTTAGGATGTAAGCTACTCCTAGTTGTGAATTAAGCACTTCAACAATTTTGCTTCTGTATTTGTCGACCTTGAGAATTTCATTAAAAGGGACTGATATCTTAATTTTTGCAATCTCGTTATCAAGATTAAAAACAGAAGCAGTCTTATCAATTTCTTTAGGAGGGGAAGGAATTTGAATATCCTTTTTGACAGGAGGAGAATCATCCTTACCTGCAACAACCTTTGAGTTTTCCTTTTTTTCTTCAACTATCTTTGAGGTATCCTTCTTGGGCTGTGCTTTGTTTGCTGTAATAGGAACATTTCTATTCCTAAGATTGTACTGCTTTTGCATCTCAAAGATAGCGTGCTAATAGCCCTTTAAAAAATCTGAAGGCTCTTCTCCCGATTTGATCATACTGGACTCACCATGTTACTCCTTAGTCAAGAAAATCCTTGACACTTCTTCATCAAAACAATGGATTGATTCCTCAGGAACTTCAGTCTCATCTTCTTCATCTACCAAATTTTGTTGGAAAGGAGGTCTCACTGGAGGATCTGACTGCTGATTTCTATTCTCTCTTGGCCTTTGCTGATTCTGAGGTCTTCTGAACTGAGGGTTCCTGAATTGAGGTTCCTGCTGTGCTGGAGGAGCAGAAGCATTCCCAAGAGCTAGCCGATCCATCAATTTTTCCATGGTTTTCATCATTGTTTCAAACTTGTCTTCGGAGCAGAGGTAGAAGGTTTCTCTTCTTCTTTCAGCTTAGCCTTTGCCATCTTTGACTTCTTAGCAGCAATCATATTCACCTCCACCTTAATTGCATCATTTTTCATGTCAGCAAGAGAGGTAGAATCCCTTTCTCTGAGTAAGAGCAAGAAATATGAATCAAATGCTTCAAAATATCTCAACTGTGCCAAAGCTCCAGGAGGTTTCAAATGAGCTGGAATAGAATTGTATATTTTATTAAACCTCTTAGAGAAGTTTTGGACAGTTTCATCTGGAGCTCTTCTAAGATTGTTGTATTCGGTAAGAGCTTGAACAGGGTTGGTTCTGTTTCCCCATTTCCTTAGAAATATATCTTCAAATTATGCCCAACTGTGAATAATTCCGGGTCTAAGGGCTTTGAACCACTTTCTGACTTCCCCAATGAAAGTTTGAGCAAACAATATTAGTTTTACATCTTCATCATCAACTTCTTCCCTGTCAACAAAATCATTGAATCTATCTACATGTTCTTCTGCTGTAATGTCTTCATCTCCTCCCCATGTTGGAATTCTGGTAGCATATTTGCTAGGAAGGTCATGTAAAACAGCAGGGAGAGCTAGTGGAGCATACCTAGCAGGTATAGCCATGACGAATAGAGGAGCAGTAATAACATGTACTGTATGACCGGTGGGACCAAAACTAATGTGAGATAGATTTCCTAGTGCCTGAGAACTACTGGGACTAGCAGAGGCAAAGGATAAAGTGTTGGTATGAAAAGGACTATTTGGACTTTGCAAACCACTGACAAAGGAACTCCAATTTGGGAGGGGTAAACCAGTTTTGGATTTGAGTAAAACTTCAAAAGGATCAAGCTATTTAAGTTGGTTTAAATCTTCTTCCTCTAACAGTAATTCTGAAGTAACAACCTCCCAAAATTCCTCCTTAGCTTTTTGTGACACTAAGGATGAAGTATCAATGCCTCTTTTTTGTAAATCTAAAATAATTCCAATAAGTTCTTCTTCGTTCTAAGACCTCAACAATACCTCATGAATTTTATCATCTACAATTTTATCTTTAGGACTTCTAGAAAATTTAGGGAACAAAGATTTCGAAAAAGATGAAGTACCTGGTATATCAGGAAATCTTTGCCTGCTCCTTGAGATAGTGTTTGGATTATCCACAGGAGTAGGTGGATCTGGGTCAGGATTACTCCGTGTATATCTCCCTCTCGAAGCCACCTTTTTTAACTTTAAAATTGTATGGAGTCACCAAGGTAGAATGCAGCCCCGATAAAATCTCCTGAGCTCCTGCTACCTTCAGAAGTTCAGTCTCTTTGATTTCGAGAATGAATAATCTTCAGGATCCCAGCAGACACACCAAAATGTTATCTCAAAATCAGGTCCTGATAGGCTGCTGGTCAGGTTGACTCTAAGTAACTATTTCAAACCTACTTTAGGCTGAGTCTTAGCCTCCTCAACCTGAGAGGGCTCTCTCAAAAGGGGTTAATGATTTTGATTATAGATAAGATGGCTAACTCTTGTAAAATAACTGTGAGAATATGAATGGTGGAAACACATTTAACAACTATCCATTGGGCTCATGGAGTCAACAACATCTCAATATGACAATGAATTCAACCTTACATAGAAGTCAGGGCATTCAGCATTTAAGATATTCAGAACATAAAAACTCATATAGGACCACACAGTTTATGAATGCATACAGGAAGTCAGAGCACCTCAAGTGAATTCTGAGTGATTACACATCCATACCACTGCAATAATTAGGAAAAGGACAACATCACATATTCTGAACATAAAAATCCCTCATGAATCTTGAGAAGTAAAGCCAAACATGTATTACTGAAACAGAGTTTTACATAAGCCAAATACCAGCTTTTTTCATAAAATTTCCAACCCTGAATACATTGCTGCTTCAGCTATATATAGAGTTCTTATTCTAACTGATTGAGATTCCTCCTCAAGCATGAGGGGATTTCAAAAACTACTTCTATTACTGATAGCTATTAAACTTTAACTACTCAATAAATACAATAAACTCTTAACTGGAGTTTTTTAGAGATCTAAATCAAATAGGACTCTAACTCCATATTACATGAATAATGGCTTTGGTTAAGATAATTCTCTTTCTTTGACATCTGGTTCTCTTTCAGTTTGGTTGAGATGGGTGTTCAATGCTCCACGCTGATCTTGTATGCCGTATCCTCTCCACTGTTCAAAAATATAGGAAACTATCCTTGCTTCTCGGTTTATAGTTTTCAAATTCACATAAGCCGATTTTTCATCTTTGTTTTCTAAAACATGACGGGTGGCCACGTCTATGATGTGCTGTCCATTGTTTTAAAACATGGCTTATTGATGTGCTGTCCACTGTTTTTAAAACCAAAAAATGCATTCAGGCTGTCTGAACCATGTTTCAACTGCTTATGATATGAAAAATATGCAAATTTGGATCCAAACCATTTTTCTCCAGTTGTCTTAGTCTGATTAGTTGCTGTAGCTTCAGATGTCTCCTTGCATACATTTGTCCCTCAAAATTTTCCCGCTTCTACTTCAAAATGATTGATTTATATCAGAATCATCACCTTCAGCAGTTTCGTAGCACGCTACGAAACTGCTGAGTTGTTTAAAAGACATTGTTCTTAACCTGAAAACTTTATTAATCGAGCACTTTGTTGCCAAAAATTCCTTTAGACTTTCCAGAAACTAAATGGAAATTTAGGCTTCTTCAAAAAGGTGAGATCAAGTAAACTCATCAAAACTCAAAACAAAATCTTACTTGAAAGGTGATTTCATTTAGCAGGTTCTTTAAGATGGCTTACCTGTGCCTTTAGATCTTCTATTTGTCTCTTCATAACCTTATTCCCAGCTCTCAGTTTCATATTAATCATCCTGATGTACTTGGCTTCTTTGATTTCCGGCACTGTCCAAGTATGAAATTGCGTATTACAGTCAACCACCTCTACAGTTGCATTCTCCTCCCATATGGTTTTGATTCTCTAATAATTAGCTTGTATGACTGCATGTCTTCTAGCAGCTTTCTTTAGTTTGGCAATCTCATGCTTAGCTGATTCCAATTTTCTTTTCAGGTCTGCTATATCATCTTCTTTGAATGTGTTGACTGTTTTTCTTGTGTTCTTTCTTTGTTGGCGTTGTGTCTCTTCCCCTGTTTCCTCTGTTCTTGGCGATGCCTCCTGCACTTGCTGAAATCTCCTTGTCATAGGTCTCCTAGGTTTAAAAACAAATTGTTCAGCTTGCTCATCAAATTTAAGACTCTTTGAGGCTTTGGTTTTCTTTGTACTCTCTTTATCTGACTGCATCAATTCATCTTGAACTGGTAGGGACTCCTCAAAGTCAATAGCATGCAATAAATCATTTAGACTTCCCTTGGAAACTGGACTTTCTTCAATTGCTACTGCTTTACCTTTTTCCTTAGCCATCTGACTTCTTGTTCTTCTCCTTGAGACTACTTCAGATGCGCTTGCTTCAGGTAGAGTCTTTTTAACATGAGCTTTTTCCTTAGTTGATTGCTGAGGTGTGTCTTGAATGATGAGTGGCTGTACTGGCTCTCTCAATTGTTTTCTTGCTTGTAAATTTGGAACTCTCTTAGCTCTTGCTTCTGTTTGGAGCTCCGCTATTGTGAAATCTCTTGCAGGTAGAGGACTGAGGCCAGTCTGGCTTTTGAAGCCAGCCATAAAAATGAATGAATTCCAATCTTTTCCTCCCTTTGAAGCTCATCTAAGACCAGTAGTTTAATCAAACCATGATGAAACAAAGAGGTTTCACAATCCTCTTTCCTCAATTGTACCTTATCACACATCTTACTCAAACTACGAAAAATATAAAAAGATAGATCAATGGAGACCTTCCCTGTGAAATGCAAAAGGAGCTTAAAATGGTACGAGTACACCTTGTTATACCTTCCTTCGCAAGTCAAATATTTTTGTATGTAGGTGAGTAAATGAGCATAATATTCTTTGACATAGCTCCCGGGCACTGCCTTACTTAAATCTGCATTTACAAACTCATTCTTTAAAAATTCCTTGCAAGGATTCATGTCAAATTTGAAATTTTTAAACCATTCCTCTTGTCCTCGTGGGATCTCTGTCACAGTGGATATTATCTCTGGCGAGACCTGCAATTCTATCATAACTATCTTTGAATTCAAGCCTGTGAAATTAAGTACAAATTCTTTGGTTACCTGTGCATGTCCTCCTTGTAACTTCTTGCAAAAATTCCAGCACCCGGCTTTTTTGAATGCTTTCTCCACCTCTTTATTTCTTAGTGTTATATCCAGGCCTTCAGGTTCATTCCTTAGACATTTGCCAGGTCTGTGTTCTTTTTTCTCCATTGATCTTTCCAAATATTTGCAAACAGTGACTACCAGCTCTGGCTTGAATTGTGATTCAACTTCTTTTAGAATTCAGCCTCACTTGATTTTCCGCCTCGCTTGATCATACTTGTATTTGAAATTGAAATCTTGCCGTTTAAAATCTCTCAAATTGCAATCTTGCAGATTTGTTATTCATGCAAGATTTACAACCATCATTAAGATTTATGCACGGTGGTCTTTCTTGGAAATGATGATTCGTGCGTATCAACAGATCTAATGGTGGTGATAATGGCAATGGGTGGTGGAATGTGATAAGAGGGGTACATGAACTGACATGAGATGACACGGCCTGTGACTCACCTAACGGACTTGACATTTCGGGAAATATTCGCTGCGAAATGTACTAATCCCTGATTTCGCAGCGCGGTTAGTTTTAAATTTGAATGATGCACTGTGAAATTGCCTAATAGGGTTTGTGCTGCAAAATTGCTAAACCATAAAAGCACTGCGAAAACACTTTAATAGTATACATGCACTACACAATTATCAAAAGACTTGGTGACTGACATAAGATGACACGTGGCTATGAAACAATGGTGAATGGAGGAGAACCAATGGTAGATAAGAATAAACTTGACTCATGACCTCTTAAAACTTCAGACTCTATGTAAAAAAAATTAAAACAAGATAGACTAGCACTGACCTTTTTCATCGGGTTAGGATGAAAAGTTACATATATCAAATCTCTGTTTTAAAGTGATAATAGGAGGAAAAGATCAGAAAAATTGTTGCAGGTGTGCACAATGCGAAGGAAGAAGTGGCTAGAGTCCAGTTTGAGCTAAACATAAAGATAACAGAACTGGAGCTCAAGTTGCAGCCTTCAACCCCACCAGAGGTAAGGGAACAACACGAAGCTGCTTTTAAAGATGGAGTTGTGATGGTGGATATTGTGGTGGCGGATTGCACCACGTTGTTTGAGCAGGCTATGGAAGTAGTGACGAGCCTGCAGGAAGATCCCACCCTGTAGGTATTGAATACAGAAGTCCATGACCTACATCAGTAATATGATGAAGTAAGGGTGACGACGCACATCGTTGCTATGACACAACACCTCACCAAGCTGAAGGAGGCTAAGCAGCTACTTACATAGGTGGAAGCAACAGAGAAGAAAGAGGCAGTCCTTAAGGCCTGATTGGGGCCTTGGTTGGATGAGGCGTACATCGTCTCCACCATTATTTTCTCTACTCTAAAATGTCTAGCTACCCAACTATAGTGTGCCTCCCAAAACATCTTCGCATGCTCACTTGAAGGAACACAGATGTGTCCCAGTGGCATAATGGTGCATCCTGAAGGTAAAAATTTGGAACTTTCTTCCCTTCTAGGAGTTTCTAGTATATGCTGTTGAATTTTGGATCACTTTTGTAGATATGCAGCCACCTTGATGTCTCATGCCCACAAGAGTCAAGCAGAGTGATAAGTGCCATGACCGGTGGTTAGTTGAGGTAGTCAATGACATTGTTGGTGCTGCCTTTCTTATACTTAATGTTCAAATGGAACTGTTGTAGATAGGTGGATCATTTCTAATGGTGATTGTTCTGCAACTTCCCTTATGTCTGTATGAACTATAATAGCCGATGGTCTATGTGGATGACTGTTTCCTTCCTCAGAATGTAATGCTTCCATTGACGGTAGGCTTGCACAATGGAATACATTTCTTTGTCATAAGTGGGGTACCTTTAGACTGTGTTTGAAAGTGTCTCACTATGGTAAGCCACTGGATTCACATGCTGAGTAATAGCCACACAAATAGCATAGTTAGAGGCATCTGTCTCAATCTCAAATGGTTGTTGCAATTCGAGTATTGTGAGAACTAGTGCAGAACATAGGCGATTCTTCAAGTCAAAGAATGCTCATTGTTGGGTTTCCAACCAAAATAACTTTTCTTTCACTTCGCCCTTGGTGACTTGACTTAAAGTCCAAGTGATATGAGAGAACCCCAACATGAACCTACATTAGAAATTGACAAGACCCAAAAAGCTATGGAGCTCTCTGAGAGTGGTTGGGGTTGGCCAATCCTGAATGACTTGTATCTTGGATGGGTCCACATGTACACCCTGCTCATCAATGATATACCCTAGATATTGAAACTGGTTCAGGCAAAAGGTGCATTTCTCAAAGTTAGCACACAACTTGTGTTGTCGAAGGGTTTGAAGGACCTATCAAATATGGTGGAGGTTCTCTTCCCAAATTTGGATGAAGATCAAAATTTAATCTAAATACAACACCACGAATGCATTGGTGGAGGGTCACAAGATGTCATCCATCAGTCTCATGAAGTTTGAAATGGTGTTTGTCAATCTAAATGGCATGACCAACCATTCAAAAATTCCCTCCTTGAATTTGAAGGAAGTATTCCACACATTAGAGGGTTCGATAGGCACTTGGTGATAACCTGACTTAAACGGAATCTTGATGAAATATTTTCCCCCCTTGACCTGGTCTAGAAGGTCATCAACTCGTGGGATTGGGTACCTATTTTGGATAGTGATTTTGTTCAGCGCCTGATAGTCAATACATAGCCTCTAGGTCCCATCCTTCTTCTGTACCAATACAATCGGGCTCCCACTAGGTGATGAGTTGGGCCTGATGAACCATTTCTGTAGTAGTTCCTAAATTTGCCTCTTTATCTCATCATTCTCCAGAACAAAGAGTCAATAAATCAGTCCATTAGGTAGCGATGCACCCGAGGTCAGATCGATGGAGTGTTTGACTTGAAAGTGTAGAGGTACCCCTGTGGGTGAGGCAAAAATATCCATGTACTCCTCCATGACCTTGTCCATCTGTTCTTGCTATGAAGAGGAGCCCTACCTAGAAGCCGTGGCCACAACCTTCTTCTTTCCTTGGGGCGAATCATAAGAAAAAGAAATTTCCTGGTCTAGGAAATGATATTACTACATTGCTTTGCAGTGATCAAAGAAATGGTGGTATGAGGGGCTACCTCCAGTATCTTGTACAACTTATTAGCCAAACTAATAATCATAGAATGAGGCCTAGAATCATATTTAGCATGTCACTTCCACAACTATGGTTTTCCTAATAATACATCGAAAACTTCAAAAGGAGAAATGTCACACAGTGCCTCATTCGTGAAGGGCTTGATGTTGTAGGGAATGCGGCACTACTGGCTAATGTGAGTATCTTGTCCTTGGTGAAGCCACCTGATGGTGTACTGGCTAATGTGAGTATCTTTAGGCCCAGTTGCTTCACGACCTCTGCTGAAATGAGGTTCTTTTGGCTCCCATTGTCAAAAATGAACTGTAGTGGAGAACCCTTCACCCACATCTGTGAGGGGAACAGGCGTTCCCCCTCCTCTGGATCTTCAGGCTCAATTTTCAAGATCTTTGTAATGGCCATGATGGAACTCGACTCTGCATCAATGATCTTCTTCCCTTTTTCAGTTCCTTTATTGGGTTTTGATTTAGTGTAAGAACTTGCATTTGATTCATAAGCCTTCAACTCGACCACCAATGACTACTTGGACTGACAATCACTTGTATTCTGAGTGGAGCTCTTATGGAACTCACACCATTTTCCCGTGTATTTCTTCATCTTCATGGTGTTTTTGTTTGCTTGTGGCTTCAGCGGTTTGTCCTAGGTAGCCCCGCCTTGGCTTTGTCCTTTGTTATGTGGTTTGGGGGTGCCTTTTCCTTGCTTTAGATTCATAGATCCTAAGTCCTGCTTCTTCTATTTAAACTTCTGCTCAATCTTTATAGCGTACCGATAAGTTGTGATGAGCGACGAGATGTATAGGAACTCCATCTCATCCTGTATGTACTTGTGTAGACAACTGCAGTACTTGTGCACCAAATGACACTTAGTATCCTTGATACCCATATTTGTGCGTAGGGTATGGATAGTATTTGTGAAATCTAGCACATCTTGGTTCCTTCCCTATCGTAGCGTGGTCCACTTTATGTATTTATCTTCATATCTCCCGATAGGGCAATACTGTTCCTTGGTGGCATCTCAGAAAAAATTCCAAGTGGTTGTGACTGAAAATAGCGAGGGTACACTCTCATCCTTTTGTTCACAGTATGTTTCCCACCAATCCTTGATGTGTGGGGCGACTTTGTGAAGTGAAAAAGTAATCTTTTCCTAATTGGAAAAGTCATGAAATGAAAAATATCCTTCCAACAGATTTAACCATTTATCTATGACATCTTCATCTATCAGGTCTTCAAATATGGGAATATCGAAGTTAAATTGTACCTTAAAAGGAGTAGTGCCTCCAGAGTGGCTGCTCGATGAAGATGCATCACCTATGGGTAGCCGTCGAAGGATTTGGGAAAAGTTATCCATCATTGTGTCCTTATGTCACTTGAGGGTTTCCACGAGAAACATTTTGAAAGGATCTCCTGCCTCATTGTCTTTCTTTTCTTCCGCCATGGGAGGTCGTCAGGTTTTGCAAGGTTGATCCTGCAATGGTTCAACCAGATCGAGCCCTAACTCCTTATACCCTAACCTCGATGGGGACATGAAACGAAAAAGTAGAGAAAGAGCAGACAAATCTGATACCACTGATCCGAACTTAAATAGGAGTGCTACAACTTATAGATATAATCATAAACATAGATATGTAGTAAAAAAACACTTCATGTCATTAATAGAAAAATATTGAACTATGCTTACAAATAGAATGGAAATAAGATAGCTCGAGCAATGGTATCTTATCGATGAGAAGAGATGTGGCGGCTACATGCCTGTGAACTATTAAAATGAGGCTCAAGGTCCTTTTTATTATTGAAAAGAAAGAAAAAAACCTAAACAACCAAAACCCTAACTCGAGGAGATGTAACACTAAGAGTTTATGGGCCGCGTTAGCGTTAGTTGGGAAGTCAACTTCTCGGGGTCGTAACTTGTTCATATTATCTCTGTTTGACGTGTATGATACCTCATTGGAAAGATATCTTCGAGGAATACAACTGCTAATGTGATTGCTATAACAATCACTAAATGAATTTTGCAAAAAATCGTCGTTTAGGGTCTCAAAACAGCTCTAGTAGTTCAGGACTCGAAAAAATGCCAAAAATAGTAAATTGTGCTGCAATTAAGAAAACTAAAAAACTAAAAGAAATAATGGTGTGGGTCCAAGGGGAATAGGCGGGTGGCCACCAATATCCACCTGGAACATTCCTACCTTGTGATGTAATGCATCAATAATCATCTCCTTGCGATAGTGTGTCCTTACTCAAGTCTTTGGGAGGAAGGTCATGTAAAACAACAGGGAGGGCTAATGGAGCATACCTAGAAGGTACAACCATAATTAATGGAGGAACAGTGATGACATGTACTGAAGGGACAGAGAACTAGAACTGATATGAGGTGGATTTCCTAGTGTCTGAGAACTACTAGGACTAGCAAAGGCAGAGGATAAGGTGTTGATACGAAAATCACTATTTTGACTTTGCAAACCACTAACAAATGTACTCCAATTGGGAAGGGGTAAACCAGTTTTAGATCTGAGTAAGACTTCAAAAGGATCAAGTTCTTTGATTTTATTTAAATCTTCCTCTTCTAACAATAATTCAGGAATAACAACCTCCCAAAATTCCTCCTTATCTTTTTGTGACACTAAAGACGAAGTATCAATTCCTATTTTTTGCAAATCTAAAATAATTTCAATGAGTTATTCTTCGTTTTCAGACCTCAACAACACCTCATGAATCTTATCATCAACAATTTTGTCTTCAGGACTTCTTGAAAATTCAGAGAGCAAAGATTTTGAAAAATATGGAGTACCTGGTGTTTCAGTAAATCTTGGTCTGCTCCTTGAAATGGTGTTTGTATTGTCCACAGTAGTAGGTGGATATGGGTTAGGATTTCTCCATGTATATCTCCCTCTCGAAGCCACTTTTTAAGCTTTTGAAAATATATGGAGTCACCAAGGTAGATTGCAGCCTCGAAAAGTATTTTGAGCTCTTGCTACCTTCAGAAGTTCAGTCTGTTGTTTTTCAGGAATGAATAATCTTCAGACTCCCAGCAGACGCACCAAAATGTTATCTTAAAATATGACCCTGGAAGGTTGCTGACCAGGAAGACCTTAAGTAACTATTTCAAACCTACTTTAGGCTAAGGCTTAGCCTCCCCAACCTGAGAGGGCTCTCTCAAAGAATCAATGATTTTTTGAGTAAGATTAAGATGGCTAACTCTTGTAAAACAAAGATAGAAAAATGAGAGTGGTAGAAACACAATTAGAAATTATCCATTCGGCTTATGGAGTCAAAACAGTTTCAGCATAACAATGATATCAACCTTACATATAAGTCAGGACATTTAGAATTCAACCATTCAGAATACACCAGAAACATATAGGACAACACATTTTATAAATATGTGAAGATAATTAGAGCACAATCAGTGATTTCTAAGTAATCACACATCTATACCACTGCAAATACTGAGAGGATAATAAAAAACATTCTGAACAATAAATTCCTTTTGATACCTGAGAAGTAAAGCCAAGTCTTGTATTACTAAAACAGAGTTTTTTTACATAAAGCCAAATATCAAAGATTTTTTTAAATAAATTTCCAACCCCTTGTACATTATCTCTTCAACTATATATAGAGCTCTGAGATTCCTCCTCCAGCATGAGGGGAACTCGAATTCTCCTTGCTATGATACCTATTCAAACTCTAACTAATTATTAAATGCAACAAACTGCTAACTAGACATTTTAGCAACCTAATACAATTAGGAGTCTAACTCCATACCATGCTGATAATGACATTAACTACAATAAAGACTTGTTTTTTGACAAGTGGCTCCCTTCAGTTTAACTTTGATGGATGTTTAAAGTTCCTTGCTGGCCCTTAATATCTTATCTCTTTTACTGCTCCCTCAAAGTAGGATACTGCCCCTGTTTTCCTGCATTTGGTTTCCTCAAGGATGTTTGAGATTAATTAACCATGATATCTTCTTTGATCACACAAGGGTGTAGTGTCACGTTCTTGATGTGTTGTAGACCCTTTCCATATATTCGCATGGAGATAAAATTTCTTCAAAACCGTTTGAAATGTTGTGAAGAAAACTAGCAAAGATTTGTATGACAAAACTTTATAGTTCATATTTCTTTCCCTCCGCTTGTTTTACCTTTCCCTGTTGCTTGCACATTGTAATGACCTTTTTTGACACTTCCTTTTCAAAAAATTTCCCCTTGATTTCTCAGAATTGGTAAATTGGGTTCAATTATGTTGCTTCAGCAGTTTCGTAGCACGCTACAAGACTACTGTGTAATAAAAAAATACAGTTTGATACCAAAATATGACTGACTTAAGCCTCTTTTATCTAGACATATCCCTTTCGACTGCCCTCAAGCTATCAAAACTGAGTAGAGATGTTTCCTCCTTCAAGAAACTGTAACAAGGTAAATGATCAAAATTTTGAATATAACCTTACTTGTTGTGTGGTTTTCTTAAGGATATCTTTCCCGCTGACTCAGCTGCATCCTCAAATCTTCAATTTGCCTTTTCATAACTCTGATCCCAGCTCTTAGTTTTGTATTAACCCTTCTGATGAATGCTCCCTCCTTTAGTGCAGGGACTGTCAAGGTATAATATTATGTATTACAGTCGACCACCTCAGGTATTTGGAATGTTTTATCTTCCCACAAAGCTTGCATTTTGTCAAAATGAGGCTCCTTGATTGCATGCTTCCTAGAGGCTTTCTTCAATTTAGCAATTTCAATATTTTCTAACCTTAATTTATTTTTCAATTCTTCAACACTATTTCCTTCTGGCAAGATGATTGCCTTTCCTCTATCTTCTCTATGCAACTATGATAATGTTTCTGATGAAGGCAAGGGTCTGTCATGAGCTTTTACAATCTCCTCTATTCCACCTGCTTCTGGCATCATCTCTTGCATCTGTTTGAAATTCCTCGTCATGGGTCTTCTTGGCTTAAAGATAAATTGAGAAACCTGGTCATCAAACTTGAGCTTTTTTGAGGCTTTGACTCTTCTGGTTTTGTCTTTACTTGATTCTATCAAATCTGCTTGAACCAAGGGAGATTCTTCAATGTCAATAGCTTGCAGTAAGTCGTTCAAGCTTCCCTTTGAAATAGGGCTTTCCTCAACAACCACCTTCTTGCCTTTTTCTTTAGCTAATTGACTCCTGGTCATTCTTCTCTGGACTACTTCTCCTGTAGATGCTTCACTTCTACCTTCTTGATCAAATTTTTCTCTTTCAAGGACTTCTGGGGTGTGTCTTGAATAACCAGTGATCTGGCAGGCTCCCTTACTTGTTTGCTGGCTTTCAATTTTGTGAATCTCTTGGATCTCGTTTCTGTACGATGATCAGTTGTTGGTGAAGAAGCTTACATAACTTGTGGGCTGAGATTAGTTTCATTTTTAAAACCAGACATAAACATGAAAGTAGGCCAACCCCTACCTACTCTCTGGAATTCATTCAGAAAAATCAACTTAACTAAGTTGTGGTGAAACAATGAGGTCTCACAGGCTTCTTTCCTTAGCTGCACTTTGTCACACATTTTGCTCAAGCTACGAAATAAATAGAAAGGTAAATCAATAGATGTCTTTCCTATGAAATGCAACAGAAGCTTGAAATGATATGAATACACCTTATTATATCTCCCTTCATAGGTTAGGTACCTCTGTATGCAGGTAAGAAAATTGGCGTATGAGTCCTTGACATAATTTCTAGGCACAGACTTGTTTAAATCTGAGTTAATGAAATCTGGCTTCAGAAATTGCTTGTAGGGGGTCATATCAAATTAAAAAATTTTAAACCATTTTTCTTGTCCTCTTGGAATCTCAGTGACTGTGGAGATTACCTCTGGTGAAATTTGCAATTCAAGCACACCAACTTTTGAATTCAGACCTGTGAAATTCAAGGCAAATTCTTTGGTGATTTGTGCATGACCTCCATGGAGTTTTTCGCAGAAATTCCAACATCAAACCTGCTTGAATGCATATTCCACTTCCGTGTTCTTCAAGATGATGTCTAGACCTTTAGGCTCGCTCCTCAAACATTTACCTGACCTATGCTCTTTCTTTTCTGTCGATCCTTCCATGATACTTTAGTGTAATGAAAAATTGATAGACTAGTGTTGTCTCAACCTTTGATCACTGCCTTGCTTGATGGCTACCTCGCTTGAATACTGCCTCGCTTGACATTTTAGGAATTCAAATTTAACCTTTGTTAATTATTCCTCATGCAATAAATACAATCATAATCATGACTGTGAATACCTGGCTCTTTTTGAAACTTGCAATCGGAGCATACCAGGGTACCTAACGACTCTAATGATGAAGATAAGCGGTTGGACATGATAGGTGAAGTGTATAAGTTGACAGTGGATGATGCAACCATAACTGAATGTGACAGATATGACAACTAGGAAAGATATGCTTCAGATTGCATGAATCTTCGATTTCGTAGTGCAGCCAGTGTAAAATTTGGGTTTTGCGCTACATAAATTCCTAGACTTGTTTCTGTGCTACGAAAACACCTAAATTGCTGTATAACACATCAGGACCTTAAAAAAAACTTGATACAAGGAACTTATGTGGGTTATGGGACCAATGATGAATGAGAACTAATTATTTACCTTTATGTAACCATGCCACAAAGATTATAAAGACCTAGACACTACATTGAACATGGAAAAACTGAACTTGGACTAACACCTAACCTTCACAAACAAATAGGTGTGAACAATTTGGTAATCGCTTCTTGAGTGATAACATGCTGCCCAATAGGCCCCCAACACAATCATCGTGACTTGTCTCGAGTCACTCGTCGGTGCAGCGAGATGCGTTGCCAAGGCTTCGCGGTTCACCACCCTTGTGAGTGACGTATTGCACTTCATTGTTCCATCCTTGCTTCTTGCAACACTTCTTCAAGCTGCTACTCGATTGCCACTACTAGTTCACCTAACCGATGATGCTCATTCTGCTCTACTCATTTAACACAAGGAAACTTCTCATAGGATTTTAGCTCTAGTTGAGATGCCAAAGCCATGAACTCTTTGTGCCAGTGTAGCAAGTTTGCAATCTCTAGTCCCGTATACTTAATATCTGTTGCAACTTGTGTTGCATTTTTGCAAGAGAGATGTTGTTGTCCATGAGGTCCCAATATTCAAGGTTTTTCGTAGGCACGTAACCCAGGGTTGCACTTGTCCACGATATCCTAAGATTCACCATCTCACCCTTATTTTTTATAGACCGCTTAGCTGACCATAGGTTTTGTGGGCATATCTAGACCAGTCGTGCTATCTGTTTGGGAATTTGTGGTATGTCTCTTACTATTGGTATTGAGCTCGGCACGGTGACTTCAACCGTCAGCATTACGTTGTCCCAAATATCCTGCAAATCATCGCGGTTGGATGGGTCCATATCTATCAGGTAACTCAATAACTTAAGTCTCATAGTGCCATGGTTTGTCCGACAAACAACCAACTATGTTTTATAAGCTAGCCAATATTCAAATTTGACCGTTCCCTCCTTTTCTGGTTCATTAATGCGATACATACTAGAGATTGTTTCAAATCTAATATTGACTTCATGTCTTAAATGCTTGCCGTTCGCTCCTTATTTCCTTAGATTGACCATCTTATCATGAACAGTGACCTCAATGGTCACTTTCTCGCCTTTCGGTGTAGCAACGCAGCCCTCTATGCGCGACTGCGATTCCTGTAATAAATGCTTCTTACGCAGAACCCTATTTCCATGCAGCTTTCTAGCAGACTCATTTATAGTCCCACACCTTCTTTCAACTGCTTGAAGTGCTGAGACTATACTTTGGTTGGTTAGTCAGGTAGTTGACCCACTCGTGTAGAGCTTCAGCCTACTACTATTTACCTTTCCTAGGAAGGGCTCTCCATTAAGCTTGTCGAGTTGGACCGTGCCCCCATGGGTGACCTCTTTGACTACATATGGTCCCAACCAATGCATTTAGATTTTTCTAGGGAATTTCTTGAACTTGCTATCATACAGTAATACCAAATCATTGACTTTGAATGTAAGCAACTTGAAGTGGCAATCATGCCAATCTCTCTCCCGCTGTTTCTGTACCTGCTGATGGAAGCCTACCAGAAATAATTCTTCCTCTAGTTCTTCCAATTGCGTGAGCCTCTCTTCCAAGGCTTCATGGTCGGCCATGCCTATCATCACTGCTATCCACAAACTGGGTACAATGTATTCCATTGGGATGATGGCTTCCATGCCGTAGACTAACCTGAATGGTGTCTGCCCTGTCAATTTTTTGCATGTAGTTTTGTATGCCCATAGCACAACAGGTATGCATAAATCCCAATCTATTCGCTGCGTGTTACATACTTTGGTCAATGCAGTCTCCAAAATCTTGTTGAATGCTTCTATGGTCTTGTTTGCTTGTAGATGGTATGGTGTGCTTTGCTGATGATACACTTGAAATTATTCAGTGAGTGCGATAATAGTTTCATTTAGGAAGTGTGTTCCGTGGTCACTCATTATAATTTTTGGGCATCCAAACCATGTCAAGACGTTGTGAAATAAAAAATTTATAGCGATAGTAGCCATGCAGTCCTTAACTAGCTGTGCTTCCGCCCATATGGTTAAATATTTTGTCGGAGTGATGATATAACACACACCTGTCTTCCCTTGAGGGGTGATAGGCCCCACAAAGTCTATGACCCATTTTTTGAATGGTTGTAGCATCATCTATGGATTGAGTGGCATCTCATCCATTTCACGTTGGTTTCCCAATCTGCTGACATACGTCACAAGCCTGACAATATGCTTTTGAGTCTTGTTGTAGGGTCGGTCACCATAGTCTGGCATGAAGAATCTTTTGTGCTATCACCCGTCTCGCATAATGTCCTCCTGCAACCCCCCCATGTGCTTCTGTGAGGATCTGTCCTCATTCAAATTTAGGTGCATATCTGCATAATATTTCGTCATTTCCCATTTTGTAGAGGTGCCTTGAGATAACAGTAAAATCCGGTGCTTGTATCACCAATTCTTTCTTTTGCTGAACTGAATACCCTTGCGGCGCGGTCCTTGTAGTTAAGAAGTGGATTATATCCTTGAAGTGGCCATCCATGATGTGCAATGCATAGAGCTGTGCATTAGGTAGTCCTTCCTCCAAATTTGTTGGCTCCTCATCATTCTCAATTCGAGACAGGTGATCTGGGCCTGCATTTAGGCATCCCGACTTTATGATGACCTCGAAATCATATTCCTGAAATAGTAACAACCATCTACAAATGTTCCCCCCCAACATAGGCTTGTTCACCAAGTATTTCAATGCAGAGTGATCGGTATACATTTTAAAGTGCCAGCCCAGTAAATGGTGGTGGTATTTCTGGAGTGTATATACCATCGCCAACCCCTCACACTCAGTAGTGGAGTAGTTCTTTTCTACTTTAGACAAAATTTGACTTGTGAACGCGATCAAGTGATCAATGCCTTCCACTCCTTCCTGTGTGAGTACAATGCCCAACGCGATACACGACGCATCAACATGGACATGAAATTCAACGTCCCATTTTGGGAAAACAAGATGGGGGCAGATGCCATATTTTCCTTTAGAATCTCCAGACTCTTCTTACCATCATCATTCCAACAATATGTAGTGTCCTTTTTCAACAACTATTCCATTGGTGTTGTGATTTGTGCATAGCCCTTAATAAACTTTTGATAGTAGCCATTGTGTCCCAACGTGGTATGGAGTTGTTTGACACTTCACGACACTTGCAGATTGAGTATGACAACAATCTTCATAGGGTCCACCATCCGGCCTTGTCTATAGAATACATGGCCGAGCAAGTTTCCAAAAGAGATGAGGAATGTACATTTTTTAAGATTTAGTGCAATTTGGTGTCTTCAACATGTATCCAGCATCAAACATAAGCTTGCTTCATGTTTCTTGACTAGCCCAAATATAGTCCAATCGTCAAAATAAACCTTCAAAAACTTATGAATTAATTCTTTGAACGCGGCCACTACTACGCGTGAAAATATTGCTGGCACATTCTTCAACACAAAGGGCATAATAGTGTATTGGAAACATCCCCATTCGGTTGCAAAGGTGGTTTTGCTCCTATCTTCTGGCATGATCTTGATCAATGGTACCCCGAGAAGCCATCCATGAACAAGTACGGTTCCTGTCTACCAACATTCTCTAGGACTTCATCTCTAAGTGGGGTTGGGAATGGGTCATGAACGTAGGCATCATTCAATTTTTGGAGGTCCATGCAGATTCAAATTTCTCCCTTCTATTTTTTCTCCTGCATTATCATAGGACTCACCCAGTTAGAGTCTTCCATAGGTTCAATAATTCCTGCTGTCAGCATTTTGTCCAATTCATCACAAACGTTTTTCTTATACTTTGAATTCAAACGGTAAGGACACTGCTTAATTGGCTTCACTTCCAGTTTCAGAGTTATCTTCATCATCCTTAGGTCACTAAGAATCCCCTTTAACTCTATTATTTTGGTTGGGAATAAGTCTTGATATCCATGCAGTAACTTGATGACCTTATCCACCATGGCATCATCCCAATAGTCCCCTAGGGTCACGTACTTCGGCTCCTCATCTGTACTAGTGTTCCCCTGTTTTGTTTTTAGTGGCGCTATGATGTCGGGGTCCTCAATCGATGGTCCTCAAATTTCACGACTCCCTTCTATTTCTGGAATGTTAACGTTCCGAGGGTCATCATCATCATCCTCCACTTGCATGTTGTAACATTCTAGGATATGGCTTAACTGATGTGACCGTTCTGGTTGAACTATTTCTTCTGGTTCTTGTGGTATTTTGAAGATAGCAGCTTTCACAATTTGCAGCGCATCGTCAATAGTATCCATCCATTGGTCTTCAAATAAGAACATTAATAAAAGCCCTTTGCGCAAGATATCCCATTCGCCTGTACCATGTCGGAGCTCTGTCTCAGTATACCAGTTTATGGGGATCACATCTAGGGTATGATAAAATAAATGTACCCATTCAAGCTAGGGCTCTTCGCCATAGGCTTTGGTTCATTTTGCGAGGTGTATGTGCGGTCATTGTGTCCATTGTATTTCTCGGTTATTCATAGCTCCAGCTTCCCAAACCTTAGCTACATCATCCTTCTGTAATCACACCAGTTTTCAAATTTTCCTTCATGTGTTCCCCACCAACGCGCAGGTGTTGCGTGCAGCACCCACTTTAATGCATCAAACCTCTAGTGCTCTGGTACTACACTCTCAAACTTGCTCAAGAATTCGCCCACCACAGTTAGTCCATCATATTTTGGTAGATATCTAGCATGGGTGGTTATGCAATGCAGTGATTTGGTCATCATATTACAATGTAGCATCGTCACTTCACTCAACCGATTGTTCCATCTCTCATCTTCTTCGTCAGACTCCGACATGTAGGATTCTGCGTGCTCCCACGGGATCCTTTCATCTGTAGTTGGATTTAGCTAATCCTGGTTTCACATGGTTATTTTATAGATACAATCTAACTCCTCGTCACTTCGATTGTATTTCACAGGTTCTGTGTAACGTTTTCCTTTGGCAGGATCTAGTAGAACTATCACATGTAGGGACTTTTTCTCGAAAATCATTTTCTGCTTCTTTAGGTTGATGAATCCATTCATATCAATTGGCCAGTCTATTCCAAGTAATGTGGGTTAAGGGTTACTATCATCTGCAATCTCTATTACCTTGAATCTATCTGTGTGCTTGCACCATCGATGTCCACTATTACTCCTGTCAATCTTTCCATGGGTAAGATGTTTTGTTGGTTCGCCATCCACAATTGAATGGGAGACCACTGTAGTGCGGGCTTGCCCATGTTCTCCCAAGTCTTCTTTGGTAATACGTTCACATCTGAACTCAGGTCTAAGATCACTTGATCCATCTCATATTCGCCAATTTGCACTGTCAACCGCATTTCCCATCCGGTTCATAGAGCATGTTTCCCCATTTTTCATACTATGCGTGGCCCCCCTGACCTTGCGCATCTAGTGATCAGCTCTTGGAGTCCTTTAACTGCCTTATTGTCTCATAGCAGCTTCATGCATGTCTCTAAAAAGGTAGTAAGCATAGACGGATCCATTCCTGGTTTTGGTTAAGCCTTACTACCTGAAGTAGAGACCTCCGCGAAGCTCTTCTTAGCTTCCATAAACGTTTCTTTTGTGTGGTCTAAGTCAAACTCAGGTTCCTTTGTAGGAGCCTTACGTACCCAAGTATCCTCTTCAAGCTTCTTCTCCTTATCTTCCCCCATGGTCGTGCCACTTTTGAGCATCATGTTTATGTTGGGGTCCTCTTCGTGCAGTTCATACCTCATCATTTGGATATTTTGTGTTGGAGTGGGCTGCAACACCCCTTTTCCACACATTTGTGTGATCAACATCAGAAAATCTATCATTTCATGATCAAACTGTTCACAGTATGGGCAAGATAGTCTTGTCGGGTTGGTAAAATCATGAGCGTAGTGCCCAGGTCCTCTGCAATTGTAACAAATTAGCTTTGTGTGGCCCCTTCCGGGCCCCATTCCCCCGTGACCTCGACCTCATCCTTGGAAGCCACCTCGTGCTATTGCTACAGTTGGATTGAGACCTCCCATTTCAGTCTGGATTCGATAAGCTGGGGTCCTATCCATCATTAGTTCATAGCTTTGACATGTTCGTTGATCATGACCCACTGATCTACATACATTACAGTACAGTTGCTACAGAGTCTGGGTATATTTTTGCAATAGGTGATAGTTTTCCATTGCGTGTTTTCTTCCCACCTCACAAATCGCGCACTAGAGAGTGGTGGACACACTCGGTCCTGCTTGCACCTCCAGTCTCAACGGAATTGGTTCCCCTCCTACCAAATAGTTTGTGAATATAGGACAATGGTCCTTATCATGACCCTCGCCTTTGCATTTTATACACCACACTTCTTCATGCACCTCTAGTCAGGGCACCCTCCTCTCCTTCAAAATCTGCATCTCTAAGCATAGATTTATTAGTTGCATGTGGATTTGTTGGATTCCCAACCATGGATCCTGTATCAGAGTTTTGTGCAACCTCATCTCCATTTATAATGCCTCTGCTTGGGTTGAGAGCTTCTGTTGCGACAGTGCCATCCTCAAGTGTGGTGTCAAAGACGCCACAAACCACGCGTGGTGCTGCGCATCCACTAGTGTCATATTAGCGTCACAGATCGTACTTTTCAGCCTTTGATCTAGATCCCAGGGGGTCTCACCTGGAAGCATCGCGATCTCCTTGAATCCTATAATCGACTGTGTCTCCGATTTCGGTCGACTAAACTCTTTGTTCAATGCACTCTAAATTTCTGCTATTCTAGAATTCGGGTGATCATTTGAGTTCTTGATATACCAAGTCAGCATGCGATCCTACAACAAACTTACCAATGTGGCTTTCTTAATGTTATCATCCATAACCCCGTGCGCTTCCCATACTGCTCTTACTATGAACCAAAACTGATCAGGATCTTTGTTTCCTACGCCTTTAAATACAGGCGACTTGATCGTGCTTGCCATGCTAGACTGCTGGTTTGGTGGAGGCAGAGTGGGCGAAGTTGGAGGTGAATAAGGTGATGGGAGTGGTGGCATTAGCAGAGATGATAACTGTGGAATGTGCTGCTAGATCAAACTGACTGCACTCCTCGGAAAAACCCAAGCGTGCTATTCCCCACTTGCTTGCGGTGGTGAAATTAAAGGACTATTTCCTAACCCTTCAATCCCTTTGAAGATCCTTCCACTTCACGTCGTTCCACTCATTAATGTATGTGCATCACCCATTTTTCACATAACAACATCTTTATATAGGTATTCAAAGACTTGATGTACCTACCCCGTGGTCCTTTGAGAAAGCGTCTTTCGACTTCGCTGTAGCTAATAGTCATGTCTATTGTGAATTCAGTATAAACCCTCCTATTATCCAATCTAGCCAATGATCTATAACCCACGCGATCTTATCTTCAGATGCCTCTAGCCCGCGCACTAACTCTGTAGTCCACACTATTTGCTGATCAAGCTTACACCTCCCCTCGCTGTTTGTTAGCCTCGCGATCCAAGCATATAGTTCTGACGAGAATGTCACGAAGAAGACCTCATGGATTTCTATATATATGAAACAATCCAACCACATTTTCTTGGATATCTATGGAGTTTTATTTTCCTGTATCACAAACTCGTGCAACTTTTGATCCAACCAATACTCAAGTTCTTTCTTTGTAGGGCTCCAACATCCCAACATGGGACATCTCTTTAGGTTGATCCTGGTCCTAGAAACGGAACCATTTGTTGGCTTAATGGGGCTTGACCCAGGTTCAGAAATTTTCAGCCAAACAAATCTCGACACTTTCGGTCGTTTCGGCAACAGTCCACTGAGCGCGGACTAAAGTCTCACCCGAGGTAGTATGGGAGGGTGCTGGAACCAAGTTTTCGCACCCTAGGGATGTCTTGATGTAGTCTGTGTTTGCGCAGAGTGATCCTACATGCTGTGTTGCTTCTGTGCAGCTGTCTTCTCGGGGTAACTACATTAGTCAAGCGTGAATGTGATTTATCCTTTTCTGTGCTTAGTATTATTATAGATCTTTTGTTACTTACAAAACTACAGTTCTTTTAGTTCTTATTTAACATAAACAGACATGTGCGTAATCGTAAATCAGGAATAGATGCATAAACAAGAATCTAGGACAGATACATGATATTTCAAATTCATCTTATCTTTATTAATTCTTTTATTCGATTACAATCCACTTCCTTCCCTGCACACATAGCTGCAGGGGTCCGTGCACACAGCTGCAGACTCTACCAGGCCTCCTCACACAAGACTGCGGAGCCTCTATCTCCTATTACAACCCAAACTTGCACTTATAGACTCAGATCTATTATCACTTTCAGACACCCATATCCCTTGTATTACCAAAAAACTGCCTCTTACACTTAGAGCCTTGCTCTTATTTATACATTCCCATGGTCTGCGGACCATGGGCAAGACAACACATTCTAGATTAATTTATAATATTTTAGGGTGGACTACCCTTAGACTTGACCCACTACAATTCGCACTTTGTGCACTTCGTAGAGCTTTTACAATACAATACCCAAAAATGTGGGCTCAAGCCCCAAAGCCGTTATGCGGGGGATCCGCTACCCAACAGAAACTTGTAAACTTGAAGTTTGGATCCCACATAAGTTTTTGCATTTTGTGACTCAAAAAACTATCCTGTAGTATTAATCCTAACATTATTGTTTCCCCTAGAATATCTTTTCATGTCCTTTCATTCAACACCAAAAATCCATTCATGTTTGTATGGGGGACTTAAATCACTCAATTTTTTAGACCTTATAGAATCCCACATGGATATGTTTCTAGCTTTACCTATTCCAAATTAATCATGCGCTATTCTTTGTAAAATCCACATAATGACCTTGTCACCTTCACTAATAATTTAATTTTCTTATATTTAAGTGCCATCCTATAGCTCCATGTTTAATGGGATTACAATCCACTTCCTTGACTATAAGCTTTGTATATGCTACACTGTCTAGCAAACATCTCTAAGAAAATGATTGATTATTCATTCTTCCAATTTTAGGGAAAATTTCAAACTTAGAAAGTAGAAACTTGTCTCCCTCAAAGGAAATATCTTCAGTACGACATCTCATTCTTTCACATTCATTATGAGCATATCCAATTCCTTCCCTTCATTTTTGATTCCTTTGCTTTTCCTCATTGGTGCTCTCTCCTTCCTTTCCTCCTACAGATAGAGAAGTGAATTCATCCAAGAGAATCAAGGATGGAGAACCATTGGAACCCTCATCCTTAACTAATTCCACTTGCAAAGTTACTTCAACCTTTGTAAGTTGGTGCCTATGAAAATAATCTAGAATAATCCATAATGTCTACGATTGGTACAATCACATGTGCAGTGCCTTAATCTATAGTTTAGGAAGTTAAATTTATGATACCATATGTAATAATTGTGAATGGAGATTCAAATGTTCCCCCCCATAACCATAGCATAAAATCTTATAACTACTATAACCAAGCCTAATAATTGTTTTCATTCATTTAAAGGGAGTTTATAGTTTATATGTTTCAACTTTAGAATAAATCTAATGTAGTTCTAAGTGCACCAATATGGTTTCACCATATTTAGCTCAATAATAGCCAGGATAATACTAGGGTTCTGCTACTTACTACTGAGGTTTTGTGTAAGCTACTAGTGTACATTATCCATAATTTTTTTGTGCAAAATCCTTTAGAGGATGTCCTTGATCATCACCTCCATGAACTTGCTGATGTGTTGTGTTTGTTGGTTGTTGAGGTTTCCCATAATTTCCATAATTAACATAGGAAAAATTGCTACCTTGTTGACCATTTTCCTTGAATAAAATCTAAGTACTCAAATTGTTTAGAACATAGACTTCTTGATTCTAAATGTATAACTACTTCAAGAAGAGTCTTTGAAAAAGGAAAAATCTCCAATACCTCATTCAAGCATTCTCTTTCTTTATTTGCATTTCCCATGACCAACTAAAGAAAGACGAAGTACTTTAATATATAACAAAGACAATGATGGTAACTATTTTTTTCTTTAGTGCCACAAGCTCTGCTTTAATTTTATTCATTCCACACTTTATGGAAGCCAATGCTTCCTCATATTCCCTCCATATATTATTGTAAAAAGGAATTAATTTGTCTCTTTGCACAAGTTTGTTTGCAATGTCTTACTCAATTTATCAAATGGGTCTTGTAGTTCAAAAATTGTTGTCTTTAACCTTTTATCATCCCCTATGCTAGATAATATTTCCAAACTTTTGAAATAAATCTCCCGAACAATGACAAGTTCGATAAGAATCTCCATAGAATTTGGAGTTTCTCTTGCAATAAAAATGTTGTTAGATGTAGAATATATGAAAGCCCCCTTTGGCCCTTGCATTCTAAAATTTGTAATAGTATTTTGAGTGTGATAACACCCCCCAATGTAAAGAAAAACATGTTGGTTTTCTCCCAGTAATAATTATGGTGACTTAGTCACTCAATTCTCGACCATATTCATCCAAATTTCACAAGGTACTAGGATTGAGGATGACTTCTTCTTCAAGTTCAAGGGACAAGGCTATCATATATTTACCTGTGACTTCACAATAAAAATGTAGTAGTAGTAGAATATCATCCATCAATATCTATATGCTCTTGATTTCTTCTTTGGTGTAGATGCCTTCAACAATTTCATAGGGAAATTGTTTGTCTTCTTTATTAACAATGGCATTTCTGGTTCGATGTGCTTCTACAATGAGATTTAAAACATCTAGGCAATATGAAAGCAAAAAAACAATGTTTTTAACAACATAATCATCAATATTTAAATCTTTCAACTAGATATAAACTATTCAAAGTGGAATTATGAGTTTATAGCAAGAAAATGTGAGAGGTTCCTTTCAAACATAAGGAAATCAAGTTAGCAGGGCAGTAAGTGCTTGTTTTTAAACCATGTCAAGGATTGAAGTAAAAAAATTAAAAATAAATTGGGGACCAAAAATTTTGAATTTACATGGTAAAATTTTCTGGGGATGTTGTATCCGCTACAACAATTGTGAACCACTGGTAGAATCCAACATCTTTGACTTCATCCCTTCAAAATGTGGAGTCTTACCAGTGATGTGAGGAAATATTTAATAGATACTAAGGGTACAAAAAACACAAGGGAGATGTTAGGGAGGGGGACTTTGAGGGGACTTAGGGAGAATATATATAAAAAGGGAATTTAGGGAAGGAATTATGGCACATACATCATCACATCATCATAATTTGCAGGGGTTTGATAGGAGGTAGGGTTTAGGGAGATTTTATTGAATTTTAGGGATAGGTAGGGTTTTAGGGCTTTTGATTTTTTTTTTGTTAGGGAGATTAGGTGAAAATGACAAGGGAGAGGATAATGGGAATGTGGGGAAATGAGGGAGTGAAAAAGATGACCTTGGGCAGCGAACTCAAAACCCTAGCTTCACTTGCAATTTGAAATTTTTAAACATAATATATATGAATTTCATGCTTCACACTTGATGGCATTTGACATATTTTCCATGCTCACTTTTCTTTAGCAAGAAAAAAACATTGATGACTTGAAGCCTACCTGTAAAACTTAAGAGATTTGAGGTCGTTTTGAAGCTTGTTGGCAATTTGCTGTAGGTGAAACCCAACGCGTAGCGCGCAGTTTCTGATGCGTAGCGCCCGCTCTACGCGTAGCGCCCGTGCTTTTTAACACTGGAACTTCTGCCCTAACGTGTAGCGCGCGCCCAACGCGTACCGCGCAGGCCCTGATGCGTAGCGCGCGGGCTCTGTTTCTCAATTCACCCAGTTTCACACTAAATCGCCTTTCACACTTGCTCTTGGAGTCTTGGAGGCAAATGAATTTCAAAATGAGGAGAGAGGGGCTTTTGTAAGCTTGATTTAAATTAATTTCCCCTCAAACCCACTTTATAATGTTTATGCAATGACACTTTTTAATACTAATTGCTGCTGACTTGTGGTTTCCTTTTTGTCATGAAATTGGTTGAAATGATGCTTTTTCTTGAAAATTTTTGCAGGGATGGCTTCTGAGGAGTCTTGGCAAAGGAGACCAAGGCCGCATGCCAACTTTTAGAGAGTTTGAATTTCTTTACAAATTTTTACAAAAATGAGAAAATGACCTTGCCTTCAAAAACATAGTTTTTGAACTCAAGGTAAAAATTAGCTATACAATATGAAATCATCTGAAGTGATGCTTTGATGGACATCCCTCTGGCCTGCTGGGCATTTATTGACCTCAAAATACATGACCTCAAAATACAAAATTGGACTAAACCCTAGACCTAGGACCTTGATTTCAAGACAAGACCAATGACCTTGTAAGGAATTTATTGACTGAAACAAACTTAATCCAACAGTGCCAAGAGGGGAATAAAAGACACAAGCTCCTCCATCAGGGTTATGGCATGCCTCATGGAATGCAATAAGATGAAATTGATGAGACACCTACTTATGCAAATGCAAAGAGCCTTGATCGTTGATGGAGGGCTACTAGACCGACTCTAACATTAGCTCCAATGGGGATGGTAGCTCCTTGGAGGTGCCAAGAACCTTAGACCTCTGGGAGAGCAGAGCAGTGCCTTATCCATTGGGCATGGATGGTCAAACAACTGCAAACCCAAAGCAACTCATGCCAATCCAAAAACATATACATACTGCAACTTGTACATAAACAAATACCGAAAACTAAAATGTTGCCTTGGGCAGCTTATTTATGTACAAATCTAACCCACTTTGCTGCAAAATTGATAGATCAAGTAATGTTGTAATGCTAGATCAACCAATCAAGTAACTGTGACAAGGATGCTTCTTGAAAGTGCTTGAACCAGGACACAAATGTAAATGCTGACAGCCATACATGCACATAACGAGTCTGGTTGTGTAAAAAACAATTTGATCTATCATTCAAACTGAAAAAAAATTCCATGTATGTTGCAATAGGATCAAAGAAACCAAACTCTGTTTGTTTCCCTAATTCCTCAACACAGACCTCCAACTACAAATTGTCAATGCAAACATCTACGGGTAGCTCTATTGTTTTTTGTTTTGAAGGAGGAAGAGTTTCCAAGAACTTGTTGGGATCTCGGAAATCATATGACTGGATCTGCTCATTCAAATACTGAATCTCCCTCTCAAGTTTTTCAACAATTAACTCATAGACACCAGTTTTAGTTTCGAGAGAAAACTTCGGAGATTTCAAACATTGAAGCAAGGCACTGAAAAATTCTTCATTAATTTCAATATCCACTAACCACTCTCTAACTTCATTTACAGCTTCACAAAGCACAGGGTCTGCCACATACCCTACCATTTTATTTTAGTGCATGAACGGATCAGTGAGCGCTGGAATCTCTGGATTGAGTTGGAGTCGCCAGGTGAATGTTTTAGCCTTCATATGTGTCTGACTGCTGTCCACCATCAACAATCAGATCTAACTTGATACATGTACTGGGGCAATTTGCAAATTAGATATTCCGTTTATAAGACTAAACCAGAGATTGACTGAAGTAGCTTTTATCTACTTGCGCTAGTTCAAAGAAAAAGCGTTTCAAAGGCTAATCTTCAGACTCCGTCTGTAGTCTATAAAACAAAAAACACTAACAAACAAATAAAATTATCTTCCCCAGTTGATTCGCCACTATGTTAGCGCTCAAATCTACCTTAGGCTGAAATAAGATAAAACTCAAGGCTACATCAAACCACGCTCAGCCTCGTAGCTAGCCCTACGAGGATAGGAGAGGGCTC
>APFE030730944.1:2093-47057 GCA_000404065.3 Pinus taeda
AGGACTTTCCTAGCCAAAGTTATGGCTCATTGAAGATTTCCTCTAGTTTGGCCTAGAATCACTCCAGCTAACTGTAGTTGGGGCCAGTGAGCTCCGCCAATTATGGCGGGACCGCCCAAATTTGGCGCTCCGCCATTATTCCCGCCATCTTAACTGCCACCTAACTGTCGTGTTACATGCGCATGTGAACGGGATCTTTGGAATCTGTGGTCTGCGTTGGATTATCTGCCAAACTTTAATGGCATGGTTGGTAAACTGGTTGTGCTTTCTGCATTTAACGTGAATGTGACCACGTAATACCCAAGTTGTGACCGTTGATTGTTGTGCTGGCGGTTAGGAGTTTATGCCCTGGTTCTGCGCACTATGGTCATATGCGTGGGGGCTGGCCCTCTTGGGCCCCGCCCTTAACCAATTCAAACTTTAACACAAGTTTGTTCCACACATTAAACAAGTGTGGTCCGTGTGGTGCATTGGTAAAGCGTTGTAATATTGTTTGACTTGTTGTGGGTTCAATTCACAACTCAACCAAAATTTTAACCATATGCGCCCATAAATGTTGATGTCACCTTGGGCCACGTGGAGGCCTTTGGACCTGCCACATGGAAGCTTGCCATTCGCTGCCCCAAAAAGAATATTTCTTGGAATATTTTGTGGAATATTTTTTTTTAAATTTTTTTTTTTTTTTGGATTCAAAAATTAAGAGTCATTGGGGATTTTGTTTTTGGCATAACTTCTACATACGGAGACCGTTTTTCGAACTATTTGCGGCATTGGAATCAGGAGGACGAGCTCTATCTTGTCATTCAAGTTCGAACCAGTTCTAAGCACTTTCATTTTGGAGCATTTTACGACACTTGGTCCTGAGCTCCTGATCACACACTGACCCCTCATTCTTGGAGAAGGTTAAAACTGGTGGAAAAGATTTGAAAACCCAAGTACCACACGTATGTACAAATTTTAGCAGAAGCTCAAGCTTCTCCAAGCCCAGATTAAAAAAATGGAATCGAGAAGAGTTTGGAAACATCTTTGAAGAAAAATATATACTTGAAGCACAAATGGAGATTCTCTAATAGAAATGCATTCTTGAAGTTTGGTCACCGGATCTTAATCAACATGAAGTAGAGTTTGCAGCCCATCTAGAATAAAGAAGGAAGCAAGAGAACCTACTCTGGAGGAAAAAGTACCGGGTCAACTCATTAAAGGCAAGGGAGCGAAACTTTGGGTTCTTTCAAAAGTTTATGCTTCAACATTGACATCATAATATGATTTTCTCTCTCTCTAACTCCAATGGCAAGAGAATCACAACTCATGTTGACATCAAGAATGAGCTCATTTCCTTTTACAGACAACTTAAAGGAACCTTTTCCTCATTGACTCTTAGTTATCGAAAAGATTACACAACATATTCCTAAGCTAGTCGGTGAGGAACAAAATACTATTCTCATGCATGAGATCACTTTGCAAGAGGTTGAGGATGCTATCATGAGTCGTCCTAAAAATAAGGTGCCAAGCCTAGACGAATTCACATTCAAATTTTTTCAAGCATGTTGGTCCTTTCTAGGGGAGGAGTCCCATCAATCACAAATAGTACTCAAAGCTTTAAATTCCACCTTTTTCACCTTATTTCCTAAATTATCCTAGGCCTCGGATCCTAGCACCTTTAGGCCCATTACGCTATGCAATGTTACCTGTAAAATGATTTTGGAAATTATCTCCAACAAGCTAAAACCCTTGCTACACTCTCTTGTGTCAAAGGAGAAATCGGGGCATGTTGAAGGAAAACAAATCCTTGCTGGAATAGTGGTGGCTCACGAGATCATAAATTCAATGAAAAATCACAGGAAATTAGGTATAGTCATCAAGCTTGATTTTTATAAAGTTTTCGTTAAACTTAATTGGTCTTATCTCTACCATATTCTGAAAGCCTTTGGCTTCTTTGACCAATGGATAATCTAGATCTCGACCCTATTTACCTCTCCTTTTTTCTCCATTTTGATTAACAACTCCCCCTCATCTCACTTTGGTGCTACCCAGAGAATTCAACATGGGGACCCCCTTTCCCCCTTTCTATTTTTTTTAGTGTTCAAAAGGATGCATCGTTATCTCAAGATAGCCATGCTCTAAGGAAAAATCAAAGGAATCCAGCTAAACTGGCAAATGGACCTCGCCACCCATCAATAATTTGTGGATGAAACTATGCTAGTGGGGAATCTAACTATCCAAGAAGCTCTTACTCTCAAGAAAATTTTGATGATTTCTTGGAAGCCTCCAGAACCTCAATCAAATCCTCAAAATGCAATTTTTTTCTTTAACGCCCATGCTGGTATTCAAGCTCACCTCACTTGAGTCTTGACTTTCAACGAGCTTCTCTCCCTGATCTATCTTAGGGACCCTCTTATAAACAATTCCCTCAATATTGTCCACTCGCAATACCTCCTTGATAAGATATCCTCCAAGCTTGATAACTGGACATTCAGATCCCTAAATATTGTGGGGAGATTAGTTTTGCTAAAATCTGTTTTGCGAGCTTTATCCATTTACAGGATTTTGGTCTTGGTTGTGCCCAAGGGAGTGATGTGCACCATTCATAATATATATAAATCATTTCTTTTGGGAGGCGCCACCAAAGAAAGGAAGTGGACTTTGATCACTTGGGAGAAAGTATGTCTTTCAAAGTAATGTGGGGGACTAGTGTTACACAATTCTAAAAAACTAAGCAAAATAATGGGGGGGAGGAATATTGTGGTGATGGCTACAAGAGGGGGATGAACTCTAGAAATCCATTTGAAATACCAAATAATGCCCTGACATGAGCTTAGTCTCAAAACTCAGAACTACTAGGTTCGCATTGGGTTTTTCCGTCTGAAACCTAGTAGCTCACAACAAATATTTGATTTAGAAGCACTCATTTTGGGAAATTCATAATGGGCTCCAAGAAAAGTTTTGAATGGAATCTTAACAAAAACTCCCCTCCTTAGACTTATCAATTTAGTTCGCATGCATACGAAACCTCCTAATAAGCGATAAATTCACCTAAGTCATGCACTATTGGAAAGCTTAGGACAATAACTCCCAATGGAGGACTTGGAAAGGCAAAGAAAACTGGGGACTTGACATGCCCCCAAAATATAGGGAAGCCCTTGAGAAATAGTTCGCTGAAAGGGAGATTCCCATTCTTAATGGTTGGGACAAGCTTAGATGGAGACATCAACCAACTTGATTCTTTTCAGTTAAGGAAGCCTACTCCCTTATTATAGTTGAGAACCAGCTACCCAAATACAAAGTATGGAATTTTGTATGGAGGGAGAATCTCTCGCACAAAATCATGCATTTTCTATGGTTTTTGGTTTGCAAGTGCACTATAACATGAGATCATCTCCAAAAGTGTGGATTTGAAGGTCCCTCCTATTGCATTCTCTGCCAAGCTGAATAGGAAACTACTATTCACCTCTTCCATGAATGCACATATACAGAGCATCATTGAAATAGATTGGTAATGCTCTTCAGACAATCGAATCATGGTCTCATTCTAGATATTAAGGAGGCCCTCTCTTCCTGGCATACCACAATTTTCAACAACTCCATAATCAATAGAGCTTGGACTCCAACTCTTGTGTTTGTTCTTTGGTCAATATGGAAAGGGCATAATAGTAGAATATTCAAAGGGGTCTCCAATGCTCCTATGTAAACTTGGGATGTGATTGTTGAGAACATTAGAGAATCTTTTCCAATCTTTTGTTGGACCTTTTAGGACTGGACTCCCTATCCTAAGGAAGCCCCTATTCTCTCAGCCTTGAACCTTGTCCCTCCCTCCTCTTTCCCTGATCACTCAAACCAAGAATGGCCCCCTCCAAATTTGTTTGGTCCACTCCTCAACAATCCTTTTTAAACTAAAGCTTTGATGGGATGTCCAAAATTAACCCAGGTCTAGCTAGTTATGGTGGTACCTTCAAAAATCATTATGGGGACCATCTCTCCATCATTGTTAGTTCCATGGGCATCAATAGTAATAACATTGTAGAGTTCCACACCTTAGAGCACAGACTCAGAGTAGCACATCTTCAAGGCATTCACAACTCATCATGGAAGGAGATTCACACCTAGTCATCTACACAATTAATCAGCTCCAAAACAACTACAAGCCAAAAAAATCAACTTTGTGGCAACTAGGAATCTACATAGCTATAATTTTCAAGCTTCTTAAGCAAACAAAATTTGTCATCCCAATGCATATAAGAAGATTTGGCAATAAAGTTGTAGACTTCATGGGAAACTCAAGTTTCTTTGACTCCAATCTCAGCACAATAGTTCCTTGCACTTCCTTTCAAAACTCCACATCTAGGCCTGATTGTCTCAATATCATTTCCAAGGATAAGGAGCAAACGACCTTGATCTCTCGATATACATTGGACAATATCCTTGATTGGGGTGTTACTACCATCAAGAAGATTTAGTAGAGGTAAGACTCTCACTACCTCCTCACGTGCTTAAGAGGCATTAAGTTTATCGTCCACACCCATATAATGAAGTGGCATTTATTATATTTTACCATCGTAATGTGCCCTCATTTCAAGGCTTCTTTTGTGATTTCCCTCATGTTGTTTCCTCCAACGGTTTTAGTTAGCATGCCCATGATTTGGTTGACGATTTCCTTGGCGGAAATGTTTTGGCCATATTCTAGATTTTCCCCTTCAAAATCATTTCTTTAATATTTTTTTCATGGGAGTCTCCCAGTCCTCCTAACCAGGCATATTCTTGTAAAAGGATTGGGACCTGCCTCTCTTGGAAACCCATCTATTCATTTTGACATTTCTACATTAGCTTAGTTTTTACGGCATATTACAATTATGGACAAACCCTTTTGCACTTGTTATGTAGTGTTGTGGCCAACAACAACCCCCCTTTTATTTAGTTTTAGCAATAAAGTTAAATAAATGGGGACCCTTCTAAAAAATAAAAAAACTAGCACTTATATTTCCATTGAATAAAATATGTTATCATAAACTTAGGAAAACACTCGCAAAACCTAACAAAAACCTAAGTGTTATGATAAGTTCCAAATAAGATCATTCTCTTAAGTAATAAAGCATCGCATTGCAAAGGGTAATGGGGAACATCATATAAACAAGCTTTTGGAACTGCGAAAACGCAACACGAGTTCACGCGTCTTAAAGACTTATCTCACATCGCAGCTTTCATACGTTGCAAGTATCACCTAAGGTAAAATATCCTGATCCAGCGATATGCGATAAGATATCTCGCCAATCGCATCTCGCAGATGCTCAAGGTGATAAATTATTGTTGATGAAATGGATTAATGATATTGTGATCTACGATATTGCGATTTGTGATATTGTGAAGCAAATCACAAAATCGCTTTATTGCAGATCTGTAGGGCTCATCGTTCAATAAAGTTTTTCTCGTAATTCGATACAATTTATGGGAATTAAAGTCAATTTAATGGTTAGTTGATGGTCATTTATGAGATAAGACTTAAAACTGATCGAAAGGTTATTTCACGTAGGGTAGTATATTTGATATGATTTCAGAATTAAAGAGCTTTCCCGTCACTTTATCTCTTTCCTTACTTGTAAATTTGCAGGAGCAGAAAAGCATAGTAATAAACGCAACAGTGTGTAGAACGTAATGGGAAATAAGGGAAAGGCTCCAGTTGTAGAGGAAAAAGAGATGACACCCTTAGACAGACACCACTAGTAACAAAGATGTCGGCATAACTACTTGGGAAGGCATGTACAGTCTCCTTGAAGAATAAAAGCTGAGAGATATGGAGGTTAAAACAACAACATACTTGCGCGAGTCGTCTGAAGCATCAATCACTGAACTTGCATGTTCGTTCTTGCACCGAATAGCGACAAAGCCGAAGATTCTTCCATACATAGACATGGTCAAGTGGGTATTGGACAGTGTCGATATAACAGACAAACAATTCAAGACTTGAGGCCAAGACTTGATTGGGTCATTCACTGCACAAGATTTAAGGCTTATGTATCATTTACTAGAGCCACGGGCAACCTACAACAAGCAATTCGTGAAGAAGTTTACCAAAGAAAACGAATATTTGGCGGAGTGAACTCAAAACTGGTCTGTAAAGGAAAAAACCATTGAAAAAGGGTAAAGTGCGCTTACCAAGGCCTGTCAAAACTGCGCAGGAGGCAAAAAATTAGCACCTGGGAAGCCCGGATCGAAAAAAGGAAGCAAATTCTGATGCACGATTAGTGCTTAGGGAAAAACCCCTCGAGAAGGAAAACCCCCAAGTGCTCGGTCACACGTAAGCCAGAAAACCACGAGGAAAAGCGCTAAAGGCTAAAGGCGGAATAAGCAGCAAAAGAAGTAGCTACAACGGCAAACAACGTCATTGACTGTGTCAATGAAAACCTGCACAGAGCCAACCTTATTTCAGAGATCGCACCAGGATTTCTCCTAAAAGCACAGTAACTACAGACAAGCTAGAGACAAAATGCTGAGGAAAGGGTAGATTCCATCAAGAAGTTAACCAAGTTGAATTGGAAAACTTACTGGCAGTACTTGGTTAAACCGCATAGTCAATGCATGACTCTCAAATGCCTTACAAACTCTACCGAGAAGATATCGCCAACACTCGCCGATTCTGTTTTCACAGGGCAACTAAAATCGTAGGTCGTCCAACCAACCCTCCTCAAGCTAATGTTGAATGCTTGCAACCATAGAGAATAGATACATAGATAGTTATTTCAAGATTCAGTTTTAGTTTTAGTTTTGATTTATTTTTTCCTTAGATGAGGACGGTCATTGAAACCTCCTCCTATATTTTTGTAATAAACTATTTTTAGTATTTAGGAAGTAGTATTTTAACCCCTCTCATGCATTTAGAGAAGGGTCCTGAAATTTTTCAAAAACATTTCCTCAAAACATGCTCTTTTGCACCCTCAGAGGAGGTTTTGATGAATGAATGGAACAAGATTTATTGATATCTGTGTTTGATGTCTGCTACTGAAATGCACTTTTTTACTCTTAGTAGATGTCGAATTAGGAAGAGATAAATCTATATTGTTGAAGCTCATGAGTAGGGCTTGTATGAATGGTATTTTTATCTCTTAACGATTTCTGCTTATGTGTCTAAGTAATATTTTATGCTCAGTTATTTATATATGAAAGCTTGAATGCTTGAGTTATCATTTGGCACTTTTGTACGGTGATGACTATTCTATTTATGCTCAATCTATGAATGACTTATTATGCGATATGCTTCTCAAAATTGTTTCGGCTAACTTTTTATACGAAACAATTCATTTTTATCGAATTCTTTTCTTGTAGCGGTTGAATGATCTTTATTACCAATTGTTGTTCGAAATTATTTTAGATTGCATAAGTGAAAAGTTGAATCCTGGGTTAGTTTTAGACTTAAATATTTTTGTTCATTAGAATACAATTGCATTTTTAAATCAGATTTAGATTAAAGGCATTTTACTTAGAAATCTTTAGAAAAAAAAAATATCAAATTCTTATCAACACACACAAATTGGGAAACTGGTCCCATTATCCCTAGTCGGACCCACCATCCCAAATTGAAAAGGAGTTGCTTTCAAGGTCTGGACTGGGTGGGTATCCCCCTTGTTGTAAGTCTGATTTTCAGGTCTTCAACATATTTGGCACTAGAAGGAGGGCCCTGAACTATGAATGGCTAGTAAATCCAAATCTAAATATCATTTTGAGAGTAAATCGCCCTCAACATCTCCCCCGACTTCTCCATCACATTCCAAATCTTTAAATCCTAAGCGAGAAGTTAAGAAAACAACAACCACTGCCACAAACCCAAACATTTCAGAGGAATCTACTATTGAACCTCCTAAAGTTGAATCTTTGATTCATAAACATCAAGGATTTTCCATATCACCACAAAAGTCTAAAATATCTCAAGGTAGTGTGACTTCGCAATACAATCCTTCTCATCCCTTAACCAAATTGTAGAGTGAAAAGTTTGGTATTGAACCAATCGAATTACCTATACCTAAAAGGAAAAGAGCAAGGAAATCACCTCAAGGGTCTGATAGTGAGACGCTTTCATCATCAACATCCATTCCAACTTCTCCTTTGCAAAGTCAACCATCCACCCCTCCACTTCAAATTGTTGTCCATTAGAGTACTAGAACTTTAACATCCTCATCCCTTCCACAAGCGACTTCATCCGCACTTTCCTCTGTTAGTAGTTCAACGATGGCCCAAACCCCATGGAATATCCCAGGGGCAGTCTTAATGTCTAACCCCTTAAGTCAATTACCGGACCATCCTAAAAATGGCTGCCTAAGTTTAATCCTGAAGCAGGCATGCTAGAAAAAGAACACATAAACAACTTTATGTTATCGATAAATTTAAATGGTGTTACTAATGAAGATGTTGTTGTTCGGATTTTCCCTTATACTCTACAAGGAGTAGCCAGATCCTGGTATTTTTCATTACCATCAGGATCCATCACTAGTTGGGACATTTTCCAAGACCAATTCTTGACTAAGTTCGACGATGATAGATCTATAGAAACACTTATCAATGATCTATCGAATCTAAAGATTGAATCGAGAGAACCCATTAAAGATTTTAACTCACATTTCAATAAACTTTTGAATAAAATTTCGACTGCTTCCAAGCCTAACAAAGAAGTTAGAAGTGAATGGTACATATCTTCTTTACCATCAAACATAGCTATCTTTGTTGACAGGGTTGCCAAGACAACATTAGCGGAAAACATGAAAGAAGCGATAATAGTAGAGAAACGTATATTAGCTTTAGAAAAGAAAAACATTGTCGATGAAAGAAAATCTAAGAAGGTTACTTTTAGAGGATCCTAAGAAAAAGCAATCAAAAGACCCATTTGATTTAGAAGGATTATAAAAAGTCTTAAAAACCATGTCTAACAAAATGGTTGACATTAAGAAATAAGTAGCAGAGACTTCTTCGGAAAAAACCTACAAGCCTTATAGAAAAAATCCTTCAACTAATTCAAAGCCACCCAATGCTATAACATATGCAGAATCAGAAGAAGAAGAAGAGGAAGTTTCTAAAGAAGAACCTACTGATGAAGATGAAGTTGTAGAAGTACAGGGAATGTGTGAATTCATTCTTCCAGACGAAGAGGATCAAGAGGTATTACCAGGTAGTAAAAGAAGTAGAAATCAAATTAACCTAGTCCTAAACAGAAGAGCGCAAGCTCAACATCTAAATATAAAGTTGCAGGTAAGAAATCATCACCAAAAGCAACTCAAACAAGCCCAGCCCAATCCGATCCCTCAATTCCATCAAAAACATTGATTGTTTTTGATGAGATGGAGTATAATATCATTGAAGACATGAAGAAGACTAGGGCTAACATTACTTTTCATGAGTTGAGCAAGTTGAAAGATCAACAAAAGTTGCTTATGAAAGAGTTACATGCAGTACTCGTTGCACCTCTTCCCACTGCTGTGATCTCGCAAGCTTCTCATGATATGGGAAAACCTCAAACGAATATGGAAAATAAAGTTGATCCAAATGATATTACCTTAATCAGAGGTAGGTCAAAATCCCATACTCCCCCATTCCTTCTTATGAAATTTTCAATAAAAAACTTGCATAATTGTTTGGTAGATTCAGGAGCTTCATCTAATAACTTACCTAAAACAATATGTGCAAAGTTAAATGTCCAACCTCAAAATTCTGCAGTACGCATAGTTCAGCTGGACTGATCGCAGGTTGAAGTAATCGGTGAACTAAATCAGGTTACCATAAGGTTGTCATCTAATCCAAAGGTATGTCAAGTTATTGATTTTCTAGTTGCAGACATTTCCGAATTTTATGGTTTAATTCTTAGTAGGGATTGGTTTGAAAAGCTTCATGGATACTTTGCGACCGATTGGTCACATATGTGGCTCCCTTACAATGGTAAACCAAATCAGATAAAGGTTGAGCGAGAAAGACACCAAAAATACATAGTGACAGAATTGGAAGGAGAAAATAAACCTGTAGCATACAACAACAATATAATTGGCAACTATTCTGTTGACTCTTTCTTAGGAAATTTTAATGCTCATACTTCACCTTAATTAGAACATTTTGTTCTATCTCAAGTTGAAAATTTTTCTCAAACAGATGGTTCTAAATCTGTTAATTTTATAGATAGTCTTGTAAATAAATCTTTATTTTGGAAATTATTTTTTGATGGTTCTAAGTATAATGATGGTGCAAGAGTAGGATGTGTATTAGTTAGTCCAGAGGGAAACAAAACTATGCTAACATGTAGACTCAAATTCGATTACACAAACAATACTACAGAATACGAAGCTCTAGTCCAAGGACTATACAAGGCAATCGAATTAGATATCAAGTATCTACAAGTCTTCGGAGACTCTGAGATTGTTATTAAACAGGTACGAAATACTATACATTGTGTATCAGGTCATTTGAAGCATTATCAATCTTTAATGCAAGATCTGACTGAATTTTATAGCATTTAATATTTCACATATTCCCAGACTCCAAAATGCAAGTGCTGACCTCCTGTCTAATGTAGCTTCCAAGCTCATTCCCTCAAAAGACTACAGTCTAGACATATTCTCAATCGAATTGATATTTAGGCCCTCCATTCCTGATAATGTTACAAACTGGGGAATTTTTAATGATGATCCTGATATTGTAAGTTTCCTGACATTGGAAGGATATTACACTAATCAGATAATTGATGAGGACCAACATGACCAACAGTTACAACAAGAAAGCACGAATAATGTTATACCAAAATTTGTAGTCAAGTTGGAAGACCTATATGATTTCAAAGACCATTTTAAAAGATCTACCAATTCAAAACTTCAGAGTTCAACTCTAAACTATGAATTAGTAAATCTAGGAACAGATACCAAGCCACAGAATATCAACCTAGGTCTTGGCCTAGCCCCAGAAGAAAAATTAGCCTACATTCGACTCTTGAAACAGTACAAAAACATCTTTTCCTGGAACTGCGATGACCTTAAAACTTATGACACTTCGATTATTCAGCATATTACCCCAATGATAGCTGATGAAAAACTTGTCCAACAAAAGCTGAGAAAAATCCATCCTAATCTTGAAATTCAGATTAAGTCCGAGCTTAATAAATTATTGAAAGCCAAAATTATTTTTCCTGTTCGACATTCTAGGTGGGTTTCCAATACGATCCTGGTTAGAAAGAAAAATGGAGATATTAGGATTTGTATTGAATTTCGAAATCTTAACAAAGCCTATCAAAAGGATAATTTTCCCCTGCCTCCTATGGAACAAATATTGCAAGCAATTGCAGGATCAGAATTAATGTCCTTTTTAGATGGTTTCTCTAGCTACAACCAGGTTCTGGTCCATCCTAACGATCAGCTAAAAACCACATTCAGAACCAAATGGGATACTTATGCATATCAAAAGATGTTATTTGGTTTGATTAATGCTGGCACCACATTTCAAAGGGCCATGGATATCGCATTTAAGGGATTAGTAAACAAATCAGTGGTGATTTACTTGGATGACATAACAATATATTCTAAAAAACATAGTAATCGCCTTAGAGACTTAAAGCAAATTTTCCAACGTTACCAAAGGTATGGGATTTCACTTAACCCAAAAAAGTCCTTTTTCGCATTAAGTGAAGGAAAACTTCTTGGATTTATAGTGTCAAAATCTGGAATCCATATTGATCTTGATAGAATTAAGGAAATTTCCGAAATATCCTTGCCACATAATAAGAAATCCATGCAATCTTTCCTTGGCCAGATTAATTTTGTTAAAATATTTGTTCCAGACTTCTCAAGAATTGTGTCACCATTACAAGCAATGATAAAAAAGAATTCACTTTTCAAATGGGGCCAAGAAGAATATGAAGTGTTCAATCTAATTAAGCAAGCGATTATTAATGCCCCATCTTTAGCGACTCCAATTTTTTCCGATCCTTTTATTTTGTATACATTTGCATCTGATAAGTCATATGCTGCGACACTCACTCAAGCCAATCAAGACAAGGCGGAAGCCCCAATTGCCTTATTTAGTTCAAATCTGCAAGGGGTTGAATTAAATTATTCTGACGTTGAGAAACAAGCTTATGCTATTTTCAAAGCGATCAAATATTTTAGACCCTTTCTTCTTAAAACCCATACAAAGATCATAGTACCATTTCCAATGGTAAGAAATATCTTAGTACAGAAAGATGTGGGTGAAAAGAGAGCAAATTGGGTCACCGCTTTACAAGAATACGACGTTGAGATCAGGCTAGCAAAAATTATAAAAGGACAAGGCTTTTGCAAGATGTTTGCTGGAGCATTGCTTATTTCTGAAATATCATCTTCAAATCAAGAGGTACAAATGTATGAGGTAAGCCTAAATGATATTGAATCGAGATATGCTGATATCATATTTTATCTAAAGAATGGATATGCTCCTTCAAATCTAGATTATACAAAGAAAAGAGCTTTAAGATTGAAGGCTAAGTAGTATCAGCTCATAAATGATGTACTTTTTAGGATGAATTATGATTTTGTTCTCCTTCGATGTCTTGAGAAATCTGAAGCTAAAAAGGTGTTGCAGGAACTCCATGATGGACCAGCAGGTGGACATTATGTGGGAAATGCTACAACACATAAAATTTTGCACGCAAGATACTATTGGCCTACACTATTTAAAGATGTGCATAGCTATGTAAGGAAATGTAAGTTTGTCAAACTGCTGCCAGAAGATCAAAGAAACCATCATTGCCTTTGCAACCAGTCAACATCGATCAACTTTTTGATCAATGGGGATTGGATATAATAGGTGAGATCGTTCCTCACTCTTCTAAACAGCATAGGTATATCCTTACAACTACAAATTATTTTACTAAATGGGTAGAAGCAGTTCTGCTCAAGACAGGTAATGTTGAGCATATCATTGATTTCATAGATCAGTTCATAATCACCTGGTTTGGTTTACCCTCTACTTTAATGTTTGATAATGCATCATATTTTTCTGGCAATGTTATGCCTGAATTTTCACTTAAAAGAGGTGTTAAGCTTAAATATTCTGCCAATTATTACCCACAAGGGAACAAGTTGGCCGAATCAACGAATAAAAACTTAATCAGAATCAGTAAGTGAACCATTGATCAGAATCATAAAAATTGGCACAAATCTTTCATGTATGCTTTATGGGCAGTCCGAATAACCGAAAAGGCTTCCATTGGCACTTCTCCCTTTAATTTAGTTTATGGGAAAGAAGTATTTCTCCCAACCCATCTAGTAATTCCTTCTTTGGACTTAGTTCAATTTATCGACGAAACACCAACTTCATTTTTACAACTAAGACAATTGCAGATCCTTAAGCTAGAAGAACAACAAGAACAGGCTAAAATCACACACACTCATCATCAAGCATTAGTAAAGGCTTCCTTCAATTCAAGCATGGTATCTACGAAGGATTTTCAAACTGGAGATCTGGTTTTGAAATGGGATAAAGCTCATGAAGAAAAAGGCAAACATTTCAAATTCCAACAAATGTGGCTTGGCCCATTCCAAATTGTTGAAATCATAGGTCCATCCATTTTCATGTTGCAAGATTTAGTAGGGAAAAAAGAATATTTACCTGTTAATGGGTAGATCCTTAAAAAATACTTTCCATAGAAGATGACCTCTCCTATTTTTGTAAATTATTGTTTATAGCTTTATTTTAATAATAAAACAGGTTATAAATGGTTAACTTTGGGAATTCACAAAAAAGATTAGTGTTTCTTTTAGATTTTGTTTTTTTCGCTTGTATAAATAGAACTAATTTGGAAAATTGATCATTGTTACTGAAAAATATAGTCAAATGCTATACTCCTGAAAATGCTACTAGTTTCAGCCTTACAAATTTTGATGAAAAACAACCTAAAGAGAGAATTTGTTTTATATCAGTCAATGAAAAGCATCAATAACAAAACAAACTTCTCTGTAGAAAATTTGTTTCCAAAAAACTCTATAATTGTCATCCAGAGTTATTCGTAAGGAACCAATGAATTCCTCCCCGCCTAGGGAATTACAAGTTTCAAGGAATAATCCAATGATACACTCTAAGCTTAAGGAATAAGAGGTCTCATCACGAGCCGACTTAACATGATCATAGATATTATGAATTGCTGACATTGCCAAAACTGCATACCACAACAAGGCAATGACTCAAGATTGTTGCAATCAAAAGACAAGGGGTCTCATCACGAGCCAGCTTGTTCAACAAAGTTATAAATGAAGTGAATAGCACTATCATAATTTGGCTACCAAACCAAGACATTGTTCTTTAAGAATTAAAAGAAAAACAAAAAACAACAAGTGTGGACATGGATTTATCTTTGAAATTGTATATTTCATTAAGTAGGATACAAGATCATTGATGGGTAATAGGTAACCCTGTCGAGGCTATGAACACCTACTCGCAGCAGAGGCTCTACCTACGATAAATGAGGATACTTAAAATTGATCTACAGAGAAGTCTTTGTTTTTATCTTTATAAACTAAGTAGTGGCTGATGTAAATACAATGACTAGCTTTGGGAAGTAAATAATCAGAGTTAATACAGGAGAAGCAAACTACCATTGACAGCTGAAAGCATGATACACTCTATATTTCTATAATAAAGTTTGATTTTCTAGAAAACATTTCTATTTTGGAAGTTTAGAAAATTCAAAAGATAATCAGAGAAAATTGGTTCTTCCTAGTGAATCGCCAATTGTTGTGGCCAAAAACAACCCCCCTTTTATTTATTTTTAGCAATAAAGCTAAATAAATGGGGACCCTTCTAAAAAATAAAAAAACTATCACTTATATTTCCCTTTGAATAAAACATCATAAACTTAGGAAAACACCCGCAAAACCTAACAAAAACCTAAGTTTTATGATAAGTTCCAAATAAGATCGTTCTCTTAAATAATAAAACATCACATCACAAACGGTAATGGGGAACATCATATAAACAAGCTTTCAGATCTGCGAAAACACAATGCAAGATCGCGTGCCTTAAAGACTTATCTCACATCACAGTTTTCATATGCTGCAAGTATCACCTAAGGTAAAATATCCCAATCCAGCGATATGCAATAAGATATCTCGCAAATCGCATCTCGTAGACACTCAAGGTGATAAATGATTGTTGATGAAACAAATTAGCGATATTGTGTTCTATGATATTGTGAAGCAAACCACAAAATCGCTTTATCGTAGATCTGCAGGGCTCATCGTTCAATAAATTTTTTCTCGTAATTCGATACGAGTTATGGGCATTAATGTCAATTTAATGGTTAGTTGATGGTCATTTATGAGATAAGACTTAAAACTGATTGAAAGGTTATTTCATGTAGGGTGGTATATTTGATATGATTTCAGAATTAAAGAGCTTTCCTGTCACTTTATCTCTTTCCTTACGTGTAAATTTGCAGGAGCAACAAAGCATAGTAATATACGTAGCAGTGTGCAGAACATAATGGGAAAGAAGGGAAAGGCTCCAGTTGTAGAGGAAAAAGAGATGACGCCCTTATACACAAACACCACCTGTAACAAAGATACCGACATAACTACTTGGGAAGGCATGTACAGTCTCCTCGAAGAATAAAAGCTGAGAGTTATGGAGGTTAAAGCAACAACAGACTCGTGCAGGTCGTCTGAAGCTTAATCACTAAACTTGCATGTTTGTTCTTGCACTGAATAGAGGAAAAGCCGAAGATTCTTCCATACACAGACATGGTCAAGTGGGTATTGGACAGTGCCAATATAACAGACAGACAATTGAAGACTCGAGGCCAATACCTCATTAGGTCATTCGCTGCACAACATTTAAGGCTTATGTATCATCTACCAGAGCCGCAGGCAACCTACAACAAGCAGTTTGTGGAGAAGTTTACCAAAGAAAACAAATATTTGGTGGAGTGAACCTAGAATTGGTCGGTAAAGAAAAAACCATTGAAAAAGGGTAAAGCATGCTGACCAAGGCCCGTCAAAACCACGCAGGAGGCAAAAAAATAACACCTGGGAAGCTCAGATCAGAAAAAGGAAGCAGTTTCCGATGCATCATTAGTGCTTAGGAAAAAACCCCTCGAGAAGGAAAACCCCCAAGCGCTCGGTCACACGTAAGCCGAAAAGCCACGGGGAAAAGCGCTAAAGGCTAAAGGGGGAACAGGCAACAGAAGAAGTAGCTACAACGGCAAACAACATCATTGACTGTGTCAATGAAAACCTGCACAGAGCAAACCTCATTTCAGATACCGCACCAGGATTTCTCCCAAAAGCACAGCAACTGCAGACAAGCTGGAGACAAAAGGCTGAGGAAAGGGCAGATTCCATCAAGAAGCTAACCAAGTTGAATTGGGAAACTTACTGGCAGTATTTGGTTAAACCACATAGTCAATGCATGACTCTCAAATGCCTTACGAACTCTACCGAGAAGATAGAGCCAACACTTGTCGATTCTGTTTTCATAGGGCAACTAAAATCGGAGGTTAGCCAACCAACCCTCCTCAAGCCGATGCTGAATGCTTGCGACCACAGAGAACAGATACATAGATAGTTATTTCCAGATTCAGTTTTAGTTTTAGTTTTGATTTATTTTTGCCTTAGATGAGGATGGTCATTGAAACCTCCTCCTATATTGTTGTAATAAACTATTTTAGTATTTAGGAAGTAGTATTTTAACCCCTCTCATGCATTTAGAGAAGGGTCCTGAAATTTGTCAAAAACATTTCCCCGGAACATGCACTTTTGCACCCTCAGAGGAGGTTTTGATGAATGAATGGAACAATATTTATTGATATATGTGTTTGATGTCTGCTACTGAAATGCACTTTTGTACTCTTAGTAGATGTCGAATTAGGAAGAGATAAATAAAGCTCATGAGTAGGACTTGTTATCAATGGTACTTTTATCTCTTAATGATTTCTGCTTATGTGTCTAAGTAATATTTTATGCTCAGTTATCTATATATGAAAGCTTGAATGTTTGAGTTATCATTTAGCACTTTTTTACGGTGATGACTATTCTGTTTATGCTCAATATATGAATGACTTATTATGCGATATGCTTCTCACAATTGTTTCAGCTAACTTTTTATACGAAACAATTCATTTTTATTGAATTCTTTTCTTGTATCGATTGAATGATCTTTATTACCAATTGATGTTTGAAATTATTTTAGATCGCATAAGTGAAAAGTTGAATCTCGGGTTAGTTTTAGACTTAAATATTTTCGTTCATTAGAATACAATTGCATTTTTAAATTAGATTTAGATTAAAATCATTTTACTTAGAAATCTTTAGAAAACAAAAATATCAAATTCTTATCAACACACACAAATTGGGAAACTAGTCCCATTATCCCCATTCAGACCCACCATCCCAAATGGAAAAGGAGCTGCTTTCAAGGTCCGAATCGGGTGGGTATCCCCCTTGTTGTAGACCCGATGTTCCGGGCTTCAACATGTAGCATGTATCAGGCCTCTATCAAAGCCTTCTAGTTCTATTTTGGTATTGGACTTGCATCACTTCCTATGGACACTATGTTAACTATGTTTTTAGTATCAGTTTTGAGCATGATGACATTTCTAGGCCTAAAAAACTCTACTTTCGTCCTTGGTCTGGTTTCCTTAGTGGAAAACCATGATAGGAAAAGCTACTGATGTAATATATTTTCCCGGTAATCTAAGTTTGTCTTTATTTACACAAAAAGTGCCAATAATCCAATAAATCATTTATTTATGGAGGATTTCCATTAATTAACCCAATAATTCATTATTTTTAGTTAGTTACCTAAATAGAAGTCATTGGCCATTATTTTTAACTTTTTACTCCTATAACTAAATTACCAAATTGGTTAGATATTGATTTAGGCCAACAACTGTTTTATTATATTTGACCTCATGAAATCTAGCTAGCATTTTATTATAAATAGAGATGATTTCTCCTCATTTCTCATGATCTATTTTCATCACCGAACCTATGGTATTAAAACTTTTAAGTCTTCTTCACTAGAAGTTCTCTATTTTTCTATTTTTATTTTCTAGATTGTCTTTCCCTTTGGAGAGATAGAACCATATGCTACAATGAATATTGCATACGAACACTCCCGAGGAGGAGCCCCTCATAACCACGTTCATTTAGAGATTCTCACAAGTGGCACATTAATAACCTCTTATCTTGGGTATATTAGAGTATTTCACAGATTACAGTGGTTTATATTTTCTATCTAAAATGTTTGGTATTGTTCTAGTAATTTTCTGCGAATTTAAAAAAATATATATGAATGTGTGCCAGTCTTAGGGTTTTGTTATAAATTGTCTTTTTAGACTACTTCCAACATATAGAATAAATATTTTTGCTAACCTTTATTATAGAATTACATTGAACCTTATTTCAGGAAATCTTATTAAAGGAACCATCGACCTCATTTCGAAAATCTTATAAAAAAGGAACATTAAAACCATTTTTAAACTTCACAAAACTTTAAAGCAAATGTTCTTATTATACAAAGATAAATCTGACCCCATGCTAAGCTCAAGTGTTTACCAAATACCCTTCTCATGTGGGAAGTTTTATATTAGTCAGGTTGGCCATCCCTTAAAGTCCAACTAAAGGAGTGCATAGTTGATACCAACCAACTCTGGTTATCCAAGTCTATTATTGCAGAACACTCTTTTAGTTCAAAACACATTATCCATTTTGATTAATTTAAAATCTTTGGCCCCGCTCTTTTTTACAACTTGTGTATCATAAGAGAATCCCTAGAAATTGAAAAGCATTTGTATAATTTTAATGGAGAAGATGAGTTGATTACTTATTACTTTTGCAAACTCTTATTGCCTGGTGTGCTCTTTAGGTTTCATTTTCGAGGGGGTTTGATGACTAGAACCATAGCTACTGCATCCCCCTCTTCCTCCCTATGGTAGCCTCTGGTTCATCAATACCTCTAGTTGTTGTTTTTTCCTTTCTCTTGTCGTTTCCTTGGTGGGTCATCGCTCATCTTTCCCTCTGTTATTGCTCTTCTAGTGTGGTCATCTTTGGAGTTTTCTTACATGATTTTCGGTTGTAGATGGGGACTAAAGGGAGTGGGCTTAGTGCTTTGCCATTTTTTCCTAGTCCATGCCTCTTCATGCTAGAAATTACTCATTTATCAATTATTTGTATCATCTCCACCTAGGTATGTTGCCTTGGGGTTTGTTGGGTGTTGTGCTCGATTTTGTTTGCAAGCCTGCTACGGGCTTGACTGTGGGGGTTAATTGGGCAACCTATGCCCAAATTTTTTATGCTTATTTTGGTTTTTTTTCAGGCCTTCTATGGGCTTAACTGTGGCAACTATCTGGGTAACATGTGCTTAGCTTCTTTTGATGCTTATTTTGGGTTTTATTTTAGTGGCCCCTTTGGTGTTTTATTGTGTCATGCCTGCGTGCCTTATATCGTGTTTGTAATGTTTTGTGGTCTATGGTTTTTGACCCCTAGAGATTATAGTTTCTTTTTTCCTCTTGTAGGATCTGAGAAGATCCTAGTGAATGCTGCAAAATGTATTTTTTTCATAAATTTGAATGAAAATGTGGTTTTTTCTATGGAAAAAAAATGGAGAAGATGGGTTTAAATTTAGTTAGCCTTGGAAACCTGTCATCCAACAATTTCGAACTAATTACCCCGCACCTGCGCCCCCTTTTTGATTATTATTCCTCTTCAAATCCTCTATTCTATGACATCTTTTCTTCTCCTCTTTCTCAATTGTTTTTTTTAATTTTTTACCCTAATTAGTTTGAATTTCACACCCCTTCACCTACTCTCTCCTTCCCCAACGCCTTTCTTGTTTTAATATTTAGATCAACATTTATTTATATTTTACATTCTTTTCATATTATACCTTCAACTCCTCTAATATTTTTATTTTATTTTTTAACTTAAATTTATATTACATTCTTTATTTTAATTGTTTCTTAATATCTCATTTATCCATTTATTTGTTGGTCATTTTACATTCTTTTCATATTATACCTTCAACTCCTCTAATATTTTTATTTTATTTTTTAACTTAAATTTATATTACATTCTTTATTTTAATTGTTTCTTAATATCTCATTTATCCATTTATTTGTTGGTCATGACCTTTCAACCATTACTTTAATTATTTTAATCTTAATATCTTATTTTATTTGTTCATAATCAATTAACTTTTTAGTTTTAGTATATGATTTTAATTGACCTTTGACTTGATCTTTTAATGTTATCATTGATTAAATCAATTACTTTTACCTTAACAACTAATTGAATTTATCTATATCAACTAATTGAATTTATCTATATAAAAAGGTTCATTAACACTCATTTGTCACTATTATGCTCTTGTCCAATGATAAAAAAATGTCCACCTGAAACCTCAAACATATTTTAAACCCTATTCACAATTTTCTCTGGAAATCTTCTCACAAAAATTCCAATACTAACACATTATTAATGTTATCATTGATTAAATCAATTATTTTTACCTTAACAACTAAGTATAAAAAAGTTCATAAACACTCATTTGTCACTATTATGCTCTTGTCCCTGATGATAAATAAAATGTCCACCTGAAACCTCAAACATATTTTAAACCCTATTCACAATTTTCTCCATAAATCTTCTCACAAAAAATCCAATACTAACAAATTAATAACTTTCTTAAAACACACGTAACCAAAACACACATTTTTTCAAATCCAATTAAACTCAATTATTTCACTCATCTTCTGATGGTCCAACTCTACGAATCCCCTATTCACAAACTTTATATAAGTCTATAATTGTGGCCAGATAAAACCCTTAAGTAGTAATCTACTCTCCATAATCAATTTAGCCTCTTTCTGTATGGGATTAAAAAAAAGCACATGAATTATAATTGGGTTATTGTTTTAATTAAAAAACGTTTTTATTGCATTTAAAGTAAATTAAGCCTTATATATAAGGTTAATAAATAAAATTGGAAAAAAAATAAAATTATAAAAATATAAAATAAAAGAAAAGAAAAATTATTATTAATAAAAAAAATAAAAAATATATAAAAATAATTTATAATTAAATACATTAATTTATATGTTTTTTTAAGATTTTAAATAAGTGTTCTCTAATTTAGCATGGAAAAGATGGAATTTTTCCTCCTATCAAATTTTAAAAAATGAAAATAAAATAATTAGAGTATAATTATTAATAAAATGTTTGACTAGTTATTACATAAATAAAAATAAAAATAAAATAATAAACTAATATTATATTTATTGTGCTAAGAGGCGCTCTCCAACCTAGTACGATAGAAATGTTGTAATATCATGTTAAACATTTTGAATAGATCAAATAAAACAAATTAAAACTAAATAAAAAACATATGGTAGAGATGTTGCAATGTCTTCTTTAACAATTTGACTCTGCGAAAATAAAATAAAAATTATATTATATTATAATTAAAATTAAAAATTAAACCAACCTGGATTCATTAACTCCGAATCTACCAAGTGTTAAGAAAAGTAACTATAATTATTAATAAAACCTTTTGACTTATGGGATGTAGAATAGACTATGATGGGATGTATTGTTAAGACACTTTGTGATATGAAGGTCACCAATTCAAAATTTTGTGGGCAAAAATCCGACCATGTTAAGGGTTGGTGTGGCCCAGGCCAGGTGCGATCCTTGGGTGATTTTGACAGCTTCGATGTCCCTGGGTCATAGTTTCTCAAGCCAAAGGTTAATTATGGAGTCACCTCAAGACTCACACAACTTAGCAAACAACAAAATAAAAAAATTTGACATAGTTAAGTACATTAAAATAATAATAATAATAAAACATTAATATTAATAATAATAATAATATTTATAATTATAATTAATAATTAAACCAACTTAGATCAGCTTAACTCCAAATCTATCAAGCACCAAGTGATCAAGGGATCAAAGGTTTCCATCTCAAGAGATTTGATCCCTCTAAGTGTTTGGTAGATCCAGAGTCAAAATGGATCTACACTGGTATTTCTTATTTTTTAAAGTCGTATGTTTATTAAATTAAAATTAAGATATATCTATGTTAATTTAAAAATAATATTTGATCATTTATAAGTTAATTTGGCATATAAAGCAAACATGCATTATTTTTTAAATAAAATATAAAATACATGGGCATTATACATTAATTCAATATTTTTATTGACATTATGCATTTTATGGACAATAAATATGTTGATTTAAGAACATTGTGGACTCTCAGCTCTTGCTGAGTCATAAATTCCTAGTATATTTGGCTTATAGGCTATTGGACTCTATTAATTCACCATAGTAATACATATATAAGAGTAATTCATCAAATAGATTAGGTGTAGGATAACTTCAAATACATTTAATTAAAAAAATTGTCTAATGATATATATATATATATATTATATATATATATTATATATATATATATATAGAATATATATATATATATTATATATATAATATTTATATATAATATATATATATATATAATATATATTATATTATTCTATATATATATATAATATATATATATATGTTTCCCTGCTCCTTGTCCATTGCATTGGTCATTCCTAGTCCTTCCCTGGTCTTTCTTTTGGTTCTATTTGTTCTTTCCTTTATTATCATGAAAAAGGGTGCTTATATAAGGTGTGATTGTGCATTTGGTCTGATTTTTATTAAATAAAATTAAAATGTTGATTTAAAAATTTAGAGTTTCAAGCTCTTGCCAAGTCATAAATTTATGGTATATTTAGTTTACAGGATAAATGGATATACTCCTGGTGTTATAGTGGAAACACTTAGGTTTGATCTTAAGCATAGTCTACATTACTCCAATGAATTACTAATTCCCCATTATATATATCTATATATATATCCAATCATTCCTAATAAAATTATTTTTTTATTAAAAACAATGAAGTTATCTAACACTAAATCGTCAAACTAATCTTTTCATTAAGAACCTCAATAGAAAGTTGCAGAGAAGCAAGTTCCTGCCTGTGCCTTAAGCAGATTGTGGGGCTTGAAGTTTAGGCTTACCTTGAGGTCCACCTCCCTTTAATACGCAACCTTATGGGTTCCCTGAAAAATTTGAAGAAAAGGTGATGCTAGCAATGGCCATTTCACTTGTTGAGGCCCAAAGAAAAGATGATGCTAGCATTGACCATTTCACTCGTTGAGGCCCAAAACACATTTAATCTTAAATAACCCCAGGAAATTTTTAGAGCAGCAAGTCCCTACCTTCGGTGGAGTGTGGAGCTTGAAGTTCCAACTTACCTTGGGGTCCACCTCCCTTTAATACACAACCTTATGGGATCCTTGACAATTTTGAAGAACATATGATGCTAGCATTGGCCATTAGCATCGGCCATTCACTTGTTGAGGTCAAAAGAAAAGATGATGCTAACATTGGCGATTTCACTTGTTGAGGCCCCAACAAGCTGATGAAATTATGGAATCCTCTATTATATGGACATAACACATTATGTGATTAGAAGAAGGTGATGTATTTCTATTATTTTCAACCTTCCCACCTTGTTAGCATCATGTACATGTGTGCCAAAGTCTGACTCTTCATTGATATGACAACTTATTAGGGTGTCTTGTGACTTGTTAATAGTTGTGTTAAAAATTGTTTTGTGAGTTGGGGTTATCTATACATTTTGAAGGATTTTTCTTTAAGGTCACAATTACAAAATCAATTATATGATCATGAAACTAAACTGTAAGGTAATTTCATTAATGGTTCCACTAGAAAGATTAAATGTGTCATGTGCCTTACTTCTGTATGTAGTCTCTGTTGTGCATAGTTATGAAAAAAATATTCAAACCTCTCAAAGAGTTCATTTCATTAGGTTGGTCCATAATCCAATGGTGTTGTCTCATGTTCATTTTCTTGTTTTGTATTAGATTCCACATTGGATTTTGGATTTGAGAATAACTTTTGACTAATGGGTATCTCAGGAAACATTTTCCACTGCCTTTATTAATATCTTCTCAAATGTTATTGTAGTATATCTTTAACTGAATACCATTTCCTTTTTCTTTCTTTAATTTGTTCATTCTTTGTGACAGAGGGACTTTCAAGACCTATATGGACAATGAATGATGGCTGACCTCAACCTATGGACATGTCAAGCACTTCATGTACCTTTGTTTCATCCCTCTATTTGTGATCATTTCTATTTGGTTTTCTTTTCTTTGGCACACAATTTACTTAAGGAAAAGACCAACCTTTTGGTATTAGGCCTCATGGGCCCATCTGTGGGTTTTGGTTGTTATTCGTTTGAGGTCTGTATTTACAATCTATAGTATAGTTGTTATCTATGTTATGTATTTATTTACAACTTATTACTATAGTGGCATATCTCTGTGATGGGATTTGGTTTGACATTAATACATAGTTCCTACCTTTTTTAGACATCTCCTAGTTAGGGAATGTTAAGCTAACATCCTATCTCCCATTTTTTGTTTGTTATCTACGACTATGAGGCCCCACAACACTTCTTGGAGAATCTTATATGTTTTTGTCATCACTCTTTTTCGATTCACATCATCCTTTGTTTATGAATTCATATAATATGACAGACAAATGGATGGCATACAGTCTCAATATCTCTTGTAAATGATGGAAGTTTGAAAATTTATCAAGCAATAAATTGAAAGCTATTCTGATCTCATAATATAAATGTTGGACAATTATCTTGACTTTGATATGATGGAATTTACCTTGGGAGCATTGTTTGATGTTTTCCTAAGTCATGGGATGATACAGAGTGAAGAAAAGGGATTAGAGATAGGTTATGACTTACAAGGAGAAATAACAACAGGCCTCTATGGGGATCAATTGAACCTTCAACAATTTTGGCTAATTTCCTAGTCACTATGATACATTTCACAATATTCAACATGCCCTCCTTCTACATACAATGACTTATTATCTAATGCAAGTGAATTTGATGTATTTTGTTGTCTTGGTTGTCTGAAATAGGGCAGTTTACATGTGTTAATTCATGGGTAATTCCATAATTCTTCTTAACAATTCCTAATGTCAACTTCTTGCAATTTCATCTCTAATGGCGCGTTCTGAGATCACTTTATGTTCCACTTCTTGCAATTGCATCTCTAATGGCGCATTCTAAGATCACTCTATGCTCCACTTCTTGCAATTGCATCTCTAATGGCATTTCATTTTTCTTTTGAATATCTAAGGCAAGTGAATTTGACATACTTCATTATCTTGGTTGTAAGAAATAGGGAAGCTTACATGCGTGAATTCATGGGTAATGCCAGAATTCTTCTTAACAATTCCTAATGTCAACTGCTTGCAGTTGCATGAGCAGAAACAATAAACAATCGATGAAATCAAAAAGGATAAAAGAGAAAGAATTCAATCACACATAACACAATAATTTTCTATGGAAAGACACAACTAAAAACCCTTGCTATCTGTATATTGCATTAATCATAAAATATGAGAATATTACAATTCTTTTCTCAATTCCGAGCAACCTCTACACTATCTCTATCTATCTCACTACTTCACAAACAACTTCAAGCCAATACTTAGCCATTATGTTGTCTACCAAGCTCCTATTTCCTTGTGTAGTTTCCTTGGGGATTAGCCCATATTTAATTGGGAAATTCCACAAATATGAATTATGCAATTCTCATAGGCATTCCTCTAATTACATGCACCACTTGTACAATTCATATGATTATACAACTCATAGTACACTGTCCCGGAACTCCAATCTCAACTAGGTCTTTCTTTGCTTTGACACGCATGATTTAATTATGAGTGATTCTTTAGTTTGCTGGTTGATCACTGTTGGTTACACCCCACTACTGCATGTTATGCCCCACTACTAAATCTCCCACTAATTCCTCCATCAGTTGGAACTAGTTTAACTGACTTTAACTCAATTAAATTGAATTAAATAATTACAACTCAAAATAAACTCAACGAGGGCTCCTAAAATGTAGAAGACACTATACATGACTCTAGTTAGACCCTCAAATTGAATTAACTGAGCCAAATAAGTCAAATTAACTTAATTAACTACTACAAGTGGTCATGAGATGTGGAATTACAATTTAATTCCTATTTTAATTTCGAGGACAAACTAAATTAGAATTTTCTTACTTGCTGCTATTTTTAACATTTCTTGTTACTATTTTCAACATCTATGCCATGAAATTTATCGTGTCCACACTCTTTGAGTGATGTATTTCCCTCACAATGGAACATTGTGATTGTTTACCAACTTTCGTTCATTGGTCCTGATTCGACTACCAACCATTTGACACACCTGAATCCTCCTTGTATGGAAGTGGTATCTACCCCACTATAGGTTAATTATGTGGAAACCTGTCCCATGTTTTCAATTATCGATGCAAGTGAGCCTCTCACTATTTTCTCAACTTATTTTGGCTCAGATCCGGTAATTGACATGGTGAACCCTTCAATGGGGACATTTGAACCTGATTTCACGACCCCTATTGAGTCCCTTGACATGTGTTCCTTCCAATTGGAAGCCATGATCAAGGTGCCATGAGGATGCTTCTTTTACTATGTCAACCTCATTAAAAAATGAAACAGGTCCCCATTAGGATGGTTCTTTTACTGTGTCAACATCATTAAAAAGATGAAACAAGTCCTTATGAGCATACTTCTTTTCCTGTGTCAACATTGTTAAAGAAGTGAAACAAAGCCCATGAGAATATTTCTTTTTCTTGTGTCAAGCTCGTTAAAAAATGAAACAAATCCCCCCCAATCGAGTCAAGTCTTTCATCTAATCTCGTGAATGAACCTTCATTTCATCCGCCTATTAATAACCAATAGTGTACTTATGTAGATCAAATGAAGCTTGGGGGGGCATCCACTTCTACAGGCTTTACTTGGGGGCATTAAAACTTATCTCAAGAAAAATTTCCTCTCTGTTTCAAGCTCGTGTAAAAATGAAACCACTCTCAAGCATAGTTTTTCTCTGTTTCAAGCTTTTATAAAAATGAAACCTAGCTCGAGTCCATTTTGGTTATTATTTTCAAAACTTGTTAAACTCATGAAAATCCTGAGCATCTTTTTCTATCTTCTCATGCTCGTAAAACATACATGAAAATGTCGAGTTCTTTTCGTATTTTCCTGCTCATTAATTAAATTGAAAGTGGGTGATATGAGTATACTTTTATCACTTTTTCAAAATCTTTAAACTAACGAAAAAAGAAATCTTAGAATTACCTTTAAGCTTTTTTTCTGACTCCCTAAACATGAAAATGTTTCCAAGTATGCTTGTTTAAGTAAATGTAAAACATCTACTTGATATAAGTTTACCCCTTTTACGGATCAGGTAGACTATTTATGAAAAAGGTATACTTTGACTAATCATGGTCAAAAGAGTTCTCTCTTGTGTTATTTTACCCTTTTTGGGGCTTAAGAGACTAAATTTTCGAAAAAGGACATTTCCGAGTTTACTTATGTTTTTCTCTTGACTCCCTAAAAATGAAAAATGTTGAGCTTTACTTTCTCCGAGCTTGTTAAAATTTTACATTGAAAGAACTATATGAGTTTTCTTTTTGTTTCTTTTCAAACTATTTAAATGTGAAAACGACATCGAGTTACCCCTTAACTAGACTCATAAAAGGAAAACAGTTTACGACTTGTCAATCATGAAAATACTGAACCACTCCTTCCTAGGGTTTGTTAAAAATACTTTGAAGGATAAGCTTACAATACAAGCACATGTTATCCTCCTCAATATTGGATAAAAATAAAGAGGTACGTGCTAGTAATCGTGGGGGGGAATTGGAAAGAAACATTTGTTTTTGTATTACAAAAAGGCAATATGTTACTCTTGAACATGACATTCAGTCTCTTTTATGTCTGGATTGGGAAATCCATTTGTCTACACTAATCATACCTCATTAAAAGTGTTAAATTTGGTTTCAGGTTTTATTTTTGAGTCAAATATTGCCAAGTTGAAATGTCGTGTCATCGATATGCTCAATATAATTCCAACCTCAGTCAAAATTACCTTGCAATTCATACCCTTCAATCGTGTCGGCCATCGCTGAGTTAGTCCCGAATTATTCCAAATTTGTTTTTCAAAACTTGACATGAGTTTTGTGTCATAGGCCTTCCTATGACCGGTCGCTTCCTATCGACTTCGACTCATTATCTAGGAAGTTGATCTAGAAACCTCCTTTAGTACCTTGGAGCCTGCATGCCTCAATGACAGGTTTATCACCTTTGATGAAAGATTCTCATCATTGACCTTCGATCGAATGATTCTATGAGCGTTCGGCTTCAAGACACTTAATCACACTCCATAGATTGTACTAAGGTACCTTGAGAACCATTTTCTTTATTAGTGGTTTCTCTCGCACCTGTTAATGGTTCACATAATTGAACGGTAATCAGGTGGTTTATATCATGTTCAACTTCAAGACATTCACTCGCATGGTTAGATTAGTATTATGGATTGATAGAGATGAAGACCAAGACCCTGGATCTAATTTCATCCATCCAGGCTACGTGGAGTTTTAAATATTCATGATTGTAAAGATAAATCCATATTTAATGGATGTTTCCATGCTATGTCTATTGTTGACATGGATCTTTCTATATTTCCATACTGATTCTTTGAGATACTTTTACTCTGAGTATGGGAATTCCTACCTCAGTGATGATTATGTGAAGATATTGTATCGTAACTCTTGATTGTTTGTTTCAGTTCTCCAACTATGGTCTCTAATCTGAACTTTAGCATGATAAAGCGCTTCATTCCTCAAACATATTTTCTGAATTTTCACTTTATGGGGGAAATTTGTTACACGTTATTTTTTCACCATTAGTAAAATGACTGCCAATCTGGATCTCTCGCTATCTGATGAAGTGTTTCAAACATTCCCCTACAATGTTGGAAGCAAAACAATCCCAAAGACAACAATAAGCCTTTTTTACATTACTCAAAAACCTGTTTTTAAGCACTTGCGTATTCTTCCTAGCCATTGCCTACGCAAACGAATATTTGACCATTATGTCCTGTGCAATTCTGCGCTCTATCTTCCACTAAAAACTGTGCAAATCCCTTAACATGGGTAAAACTAAAAAGCAAATTCTAGAAGCCTTGTTGGAGGAATATTTCTCAACCAAAAGGCCTCGAGCCCCTACATACTTGGGCCTCATCCCTTGGTTCATGAATCAAACTCCCTCTCTTTGTGGAACCATGATAATCCCTCTCTTTATGGATCTCATCCCTTAGAAAGAGGATCTCAAACCCCCCCTATTGACCTATAAATTCAACACAGACCAGAGGTTAAAGAGGGACTTCTGAATGTAAACTTATGTTGTTGGAATAGGGCTAGAAAGCTTGTCACCTAAGGGGAGGATTGGAGACCATTTGGAGGAGACATACATCATCAAGGCCAAGGTTGTAATGCTTCTCCTTGTTCACTATTAATACAAGCACTGTTCTTTCCTACTTCCACTTGTTCTAATGCTCTTTGCAAAGCTCCTTGATCCTTTGCATGATTTATAACTGAATATTGGCTTAATCTTGTGATTTATGCTATGTTGTTATTTCCATTCATGTTATGTTTTACATTTATCTACGTAATGATTTTATGCCTTGTTTGTTTCTGTTCATACAAATCTTCCTTTGAAGTAGCAAGGAGAATTTTGAAAGTATCATAAGGACTTACACAACAATTCCGTAGAAAAGGTAAGGGGCTCTTGCATACTTCACATTTCATTCTTCAATTATGAATTAAGGAAAATTAGCAGTCACTTGTCTATTGTTACTAGATCTGTTTTGATTCTAGGGAGATCGCTCTTGTCCGCAAGAGCAATTAGTCTGCCATAACACCTAACTTTCCTAAAGAACATCTAGATGAAAAGGAATTTTTTGATGAATTTGAACACATGATTATATGAAAATAGGGGGTATTTTAAATGAGTTTGAGGAATGTAATATTCATGCTCCAAGCTCCCTCTTGAGAAAGGCTATTAAAAATAAAAAACAATCCCCATCTCCAAAGCTAAATATGGAAATGATATAATGGTTGTGCCTCAATTGACCTTGAGGGTCATGCCATGAAGAATCCTTTTCTATTTCTTTTCCATAATTTGACCAATTTATCATACCATTTGTATAACCTCCTAGGAAGAAAAACTTGTCTTAAGAGTTGACACATATGTATGATTTTGTTGTTGTCCTCCATAATATACTTAGGCAGACTCATAAACTAACATTTACTATGTTTTTTTGAGAAAGCCCATTAGTTATTCCAAATGAAGATTCCACTACAAGGAAGGATGTCACAATTGCTATCTATCTTAGACACCTCACTTTATCTCACCAAGCATTGAAGCAATTATCAAGTATGAGATTTATCCCAATTTTCATTTAGACATGTGATGGTTAAATCCATAATTTGGGTAAAGAAAGATTTTATAGCCTGTGATTTGCAATGCAAACCCTTCTAAGAGGCACTTGAATTATTATATTGTAATAAGTCCACTCCGAGGGTGATTTTGTCATCATTGTAATGTTGCTCACGATTTGAGTAAGTGGTTGAGTGCTTATGGTTTTGAGGGCACCTTTTTGTAATTCATTAGAAAGGATGAGGAGATCCATTCTAAGGATGGAATATTGTCCATTTTAATTCCAATTCATTGGAGATTAATTAAGGGATCCTCTAAGTCAACTTGAGCACAATATTGTCTTCTACTCATCTTGACTATGTGTATTTTTCAAGGGAAACTAGTATAGCTTTCTTGACAAGTTTTCTAAGGATGGAGCTACAACTAAGGTTGAAGAAGGAAATCAACCTTCACTAGAGGGATAATAGAGAGTGGAGTATCCACCTATTTATCCTTTGATTGTGAGAGGTATGTGCTTTGTATTGAGGTTGGATATCCTTGACTCTTCCCTCTTTCCATTCCCCTCCTTTGATATCACCTTGTCGCACTTAGATTTAATCCTAAATAAGACTACACCCCAAATTAAATCTTGAGAACCCTACATTTTCCCTTAGTATGTCTTGGTAAGTAGTCATCTAGGCACCTCTAATATTCTTTATCTTAAACCCTAGTACCACTATGGAGGGAGGCATTAGGACCAGATTACCCTCAAGGGACAGATATTTTATTTCCAACTAGAATTTGAAAATTGAAAAAAAAATCTAATTTCCTTCCTATCTTTTCTAGTTTGTTTTATTTAATTCATCATTATATAAATTTCTGAATTGCAAATTTCTGAATTATATAATCAAGTCTATATCTTCGTGTAAATTATTCTATTTCATTCAATATTTGTTCTATTTCATTCAAGATTGGACATTAACATCATTAGCCTAGTTATATTAGTTGTACTGCATGACTTAAGTTATTTCAGGCTTAGTTTCATTATTATTTATGTTGTAAACCATGCCATACATCATCAATCCATGTCTCAAGATATTTATTCATTGGAATCACAATTATCACAAGCTTTGTAATCAACAAGACTAGATTATGTTTGGTCCACTGGTTATTCCATCATAATCCTAGTTCATCTATTAAGAGGCTCATCCTATTATCTTTATCGTCAATATGACCTTGCAACTTCAAAAGCCTTTTTATGGGCTTGGTTCATTATGTTTGGAACACATCGACTCTATCAAGCTAGACTTCTCTAGGGTTTCGACTATCATTGCTTGTCCTCCCTCACCAAGTATCAATTGGTCCTCCTTTCCTCTAGTCCCACCTATCGTTTGCTCCATTTATCTCTATTTGTAAGCCTATAAATGTAAGTGCATTTCACTAGAGGACCAACTAATGAAATCTATCATAGGAGTCAAAATGCTAATATCATCATGGCCTAGCCCCTCTTGTCCCAAACATCTGCCCTTACAAAGTGCCATCCAATTCAAGCAATTATTGTTGTGTTGATACAAGCTTGGAATAGATATGAGAAAATCCATATATGACCATCCAGTGACATAAACAATCAAGTTTGAATTACACCACATAATTTCGATGTACCGTCTCATGCATGTGCACGGTGAATATTGCATGTAGACACAAGGTATTAGCAAGAGATTGTGTTATCTGATTATTGATATAATAATTTGGAGCACCCAATTGCATTCACACGACATGACGAGCAAATGGTTACCACCTATCGTAATGTAGCTCTTGGCTAAGGTTGTTTCAGATTATAATCACCTTTGAGATAGGGTTATGACAACCCGTGTTGTTTCCATCTGTTCAAACTCAACGATTGATCACAATAAGGTTTTGTGTAATCACAAGTTCATTCCCCGATTATGGTAGCAACAAGGATTCCAAATTATGCCAACAACAGGCTTGCATGTGTCCACATCTAGCGAGTAGAGTCGTAGTTTGCTTCTCATGTGTATTGGTTATATTTAGTTGGAAACTATTTTGTTTGTTTCCATTTGCCAACTTCCATCCATAGCATGTGTGTACCATAACAATATCATTATTTCTTGGTTAGTTGAGATTTGGAAACACAATTTTCTTCACACATTTGGTACATGTTGTAGGTTAACGATGTTTACCTTTGTTGCATATACATCTATAATTTGGCTTGTAGGGTGGAGAAGGATTATCCAAACTTTCTATCTCGTTGATTATTTTTTGCCTCTTGTGGGTTAGGTAGTAAATTGGTATTTTTTTGTTTTTCTAGTTTGTGTTCCTTTCTTCATCTATTTAGGGATTCCTCTAGGTCTAGCACCCTCTCTTATTAACCTAGAAGTGAGAGGTAAGGCCATCAAAGTGATAGTGGGTGGATTTCCTTGTAGTTTCCCTTTGTATCTCACTAGTAGGACCAACATTCCCTTCACCTAGAAATTAATAAGTAACACACTAGACTTCATCTTTATTATTTCTTTGTAGTTGTTTCTATTCATTTTATATATTTGTAGTAAGTACATAACCATGCATTTATTCTCCTTTTCAGCTCAAAACATGGAATGAGTGAGAATTTTCCTAGTATTAACAATTTCAATAAGTATTTTCACTTGTTTCTACCCATTTGAAATGCATTTAATCATTCCTATATTTATAACAATTTTACATATCATCTCCCATGGAAAGATTTTTGCAAGGGTCAAACATGGTGTAGGGATTCAAGTGATTCACTATCCTTCCCTTTTTTTTAAAGTTTGGTTTTTAAATATTGATTTCCAACCTCATTTTCTCACCTAGTTGGCTTTGATAACCTATGACTCTCATTTCAGGTTTCCAATCTCATTGATTTTGATAGCCTATGATCCTCATCTAAGGATACTAGGGGATCCTAATATAGTGGGCCCTTCACCTGAAATTGATCAAGTAATCTCAAACATTATGCAAAGATCATAAGTTTATCTGATGTGGCCTCCAAAGGCTCCCATGAAATTTCTTTCGAATGTTTCTCACAATGTAATTCTAGTCCTAACCATTATCAAAGTCTTATTAGTATTACTATGGTTGAATATGATTTTCATGTGATTCCTAGGATTTATGACCTCCTAGAGATCTATGGCCTCCTAGAGATCTATAAATAATAAGTTCCTCTTAGACCTTTTTTTAACACAAATTGATCTCCTACTAACGACCTTAATCCACTAATCAGAAAAACTAAATATTGTATTAAAATCTCTACCTTATTTGTAAACATAACTGTCTCCTTGTAGTTTTTTAGGCAACTTTATTTTTCATATATATTCACATTAATGAAGCTAATTATATTATAAACATAACGAATATCATAAAATTCATAGTGATGAAGCTTATCATATTTTCCAATACGGATCCTAAAATCTTTGAAATTAATATAAATTTGTTTTGAAATATACTTTAAAAAAATAAAATATTTAAGATTCTATCAATCTTAATGGTTAACTTACTTTTATATATATATATATATATTCACTCCAATAATTATAAATTTCTCACTCCAATAAAAATGATTGTAAATATTTATTCATAACACATCATCAAAGACAATATGGACAAATTTACAAATCATTTTAATGAAAAATCTAAACACATAAAAAAATATTATAGAAAAACTTAAAATATACTATAGTAAACAAGACTCAAAGGGAGCCTTCAACTTTTGATTTTGTTAAATATTAAAAAAATTGACCCATAAAAGAAGTATCATGTCAAACCATATTGATGCATAATCCCACCACGACCCATACAAAAACATGGGATCCTTACACCTTAAACACCAAATCCATGGATCATCTTGAACCGGAGAAAAGTGCTAAGATACTTTTTTAGACTAATTATGGTTTAAAATTGAAATTATTGAAATAAAAAATAAGCCGAAAATTTTGAATAAGGATGATGAATTGAGGATAGAAAAATCGATCCTACCATAATTATATTGATTTCTAATTTAAATTAATATATTTAGAAGATAATATAACTAGCATTTGCACCAAACGTTCCAAAGAAAACGCTGTAAGGCAATAGATAACATATAACACTATGTAAGGCAATCGATAGCATATAACACTAATTAATGCTTCTTTGCCCCACCACCTCCGAGCTGGCACCCGCTGTGCTGGAAACCAACACCCACGCAATTTCAAATGATCCCTCGCGCCAAACATTCATTTTCTCCATTCGCACAACCGAAACAGGTCCTCTCGAGCATTCATTTTTCCTGCTCACGGTGCTTGCTCACCTCGCAGGTCCGCTCGCGGTGTTGAATCCCGGCAGGTTGTGCCCTAGGCGTAAGGTAAATTATACTCTGTGAACAATGACATCCACCATTTTGGCGGGCGCCGAGAAGGCCCATGCATACGAATCCCACCCTGTGCTGCTATAAATTGTCTGTATTGGCAGCTCCCAGCGTCTGGCGAAACAGATAAATTCAAGGTCTCCATTTGGGCGTAGGTTCGAGCGACGCTGAAGGTGTTTTCCCATTGCATCATAATCAATTACCAGATTTATAACAAACCACTTAGCCATTCAGACATGTTCAATAGTTTTCAGGATGTGGTTTAATGGTTAATAGTTAAGTAGGGAGGTCTAATCTCAAACAAAATTATATATATCTAAAAATTGCTCCAAACATGGTCCAATCTCAAGCAAAATTATATATATCTGAAAACTGCTCCAAACACAATTTTTTTAGTTGAAAAAAATACAATAAATCACAGCCATTACAATTGCAAACTCAAGCTCCTGCATCCAGTGTGCTTGATTGTGTACTACCCACTTAGCCATGGAGGCCATGAGAATCAGATAATCCTAAACCACCGCCATTGCAAGCTTCCTACATCCATTGTGCCTGTCTGTGCACTTTGCCAGGTGCATAGTTTATTTGGGCTTTTCATTGGGGTGAGATTTTGAGTACAAATATATTCAATTTTGTGAGAGGAATTTGGTGCACATTAATTTTCACATGCTTGCTAGGAAGGATGACCACGGAAAAATGCAAGGGCGCCAACTGGTGGAGCATTGATGTAAGTAGTAGGCTCAGACTACCTAAAGTATGTTGCCACATTTAATTTATCCTCCTTTTCAACTGAAAACATTTTCCAATGCTCCTTTGGTGTGGTGCCATTGCTTTCTACAATAAATGAATTATACCTTGCTATTTTAGCAACAAAAAATATAATTGCAAATGAATCTCATTTTCGTGTCAGATCAACAACCTTTTTCTCGAACTTCTTGTTCTTACTTTCTGAAAGAAAACTGTTTTTTGTTATCAACCTTTGAATATTTATTTCATGTCTTCTATTGCATTATTATGGCGATCTGGGCTCTATGTGAAATGAAGTGACTAGAATGTCATAAGATTAGGCTAGTAATTCAAGCAAGGCGATGACTGCATGTACGTTTTGAATTGGTGCCTCAATAGGTGCTAGCATCTCTAACAATTTTTTGAAGTGATTGATGTTGTTGGCCACATCTTATGTTGTCATCTTTATTTGTGAAAACTTCCTCAGCTATATCTTAGGATGACAGCTTGATATTCATAAATATTAAACAACTTGAATTTCAATTGATTGTTGTGATTGGCTACATATTAGGAGCCTCCTCTTTATTTGGTGAAGTTCCCTCAGACAAATCTCACAGTTATAGCTTTATTTTCACACACGTGTGCCCCATTTTTCTTTTGGTGTTTTGGCACTGCTGATGTGAGTCATTTGATCATTAATGCTCAAAATGCTACAAGTAAGAGTCTTGTGATTATTAGTTTCCCATTTGTTGATTCTAGCAATTCATATGGTATGTTTGACTCCATCTTCTTCCAGAATGCTAAATGATCTTCTTCAATAATGGAATTCCCATTTGCAGCTTCCAGATGAAATCCCATGCAGTTAAATTTTACAACCAGATCTGTTTTAGACAAAGAAGAAAGTCAAGCTAGCTACAACCATGGTTCTGGTGTACTTTGAGACTTCTAATTTGCATGGGTGTTTGTTATATTGCTTGTTCTTTTTCAAATAGGTAACCAATCTGAAAATTAAAGTCTGGCCTTCCTTATGAACAGACCGTTATCTTTGGTATCAAATATTGGAAAAAATTCCAGTGATCAAAAAGAGATATTGAGATTGTGTTCGCAACACTAGAGTGCAATATTAGAGAGTAAAATATACGATAGAGAATTGCAGTGCTTTGGAAATAAAATGCATGAGTCAACCTTACATTATCTGGAATTCTCCCACACTTACAAAGTGTGACTAAAATTTATCTATTCAAGTTGTTGCCTGATTATCATGTTGTCTTCTCTGTTGCATTCTCCTCTGTCTGCCTTTTTTTGTGACAGTTTTTGTTGCCTCATTATATATTTTTTTATTATTTAATTAAATGTATTCAATACTTCTCTATAGATAAAGGCTAAAATGCATTTTTTTTTTCCTTTTAAAGGGCTATCATAAAGCAAGGGTCAGTTAACCTTCCTAAAGTACTATTCAGCTGTCTACATAGACAGTAAGACAAAACCTTGCTTTCTAGGAGATGCAGGTCCAAAGGATATGTGAAGATTAACAAAAAATCTAACATTCATTATATTTATCTTGCATGTTTTAGTTGATGTATTTCCTACATTTGTTATCCTGGATAAACATGATTATTTGTTTGCCTCTTGTTAGAAAGGGGTAATTCGGGGATAATTCCTGCACAAGGCCTTGGGCTAACTTGGAATGTGTATTACTCAATTTAAAATTTTGCTATTGTTAACTCAATGTAGCTTAGTGTTACTGCCACCTGATTCAAGAAAAAAACAAAGTTGGATAAATAAGCTTAGAGTCTAAAGATCCAAGGCCCAAATTATTTGTTGAAGCCTGAATTTTATATTACCATGTATTGACTGAAAATCTAGAAATATATGGTAGATTTTTCCTTGAAGCTTTACGGTGTTATCAAAAAAGCCCTATTGCTTTTCAAACTTGCTATGGTGTCTGGGGCGTGGCATGTAGTTTTTATTGGCTGGATGTTTACATTTAGCAGCTGTGTGAAGGCAAAAACACTCTTCTGCTTTATATTTGTGTAACTGTGTTTCATGCGTTGCATCTATTAGGCTGCAATAGTCAGTGCACAAAAAATCTAGAAGCAAGTCAATTATTTACACAGCAGAAACTTGAACAACACAAACAATGCCATAATGCCACTACACAACATATGCCCAAGAGCCAGTAAGACATGTTTCCTTTCTAATTTATGGCAAACTATACTTTAGGAACTATTGAAACTGTAGAAAACTTTGGAACATTAAGAAGGCATTCAACAGTTAAATAAGCCACCTTTGATGCAATACATGAGCTTCTAGTGTTGGTTGGCAGTTTGACTTCTATTAATCCTCCAGACAAAACAAATTCGATGCTATTTATGAGCTTCCAATGGTGGTTGGCATTTTGACTTCTATATTATCATTCTCCAACAAATGTGAATCAGTGATTCAGACCTTGATTCCATGTTGACCCATTTCAATTCCCAAATAAAAATGTATTACAAATCCTGGCAGCCCAAATTAACTTAGGCATTGTTTACGAAGGTACCATGCGGTGATTGTGAATCCAACCTCCACTTCAATGACTTATTCCTTTGTGAGGTCCCAACATGAATCCTAGACTGTTTCTCTTTTCCCAAGGTAACGGTTATCCGAGTCTAATGACTATCAATAATACAAAGTGTTGGAGTTGATATTATTCCCTTGAGAGGTACCGACATGAATCCTGGACCATTTATCTTCCTCCATGGTAATGATTATCAGACATGTGGATTGTCAACCGAATAGTAAAGTTTACAAATCACAATTGTTGACAGAATGTAATCCAATTCAAAATGTGATGCAAGCCCTAGAAGTGTTTGACAAAACCAGAATTCTATACAGGGTATGATATCTATAACTAAATCCTGATCACAACATAAATTTTGAGCTCAGTTAAGATCAATGAAGAATCTATCAATATCTTAACTGGAAATAGATTTTGTTTTTGGTTGTGAGGATTGCCCGTGAACCAGTGAGACTCCTGTATCATTTTGCATACCATAAAAACCCTGCTTACATTGATTCTGTTGTCAGAGGACAACATCTCATGCGTGACAGATCATTCTCAAGACTCGTACTGGTACTGCAGCTAGCAGGAAGGGTTGGTCTACGAAGGCATGAAGTGCAGTGGACAATCCCTGTATATAAAATGACCCTATATATGAGCCTTCTCTGTTTACACTACAGACAAATTTACTTTGACATAGAGGCCTAAGTAATCAGGATCTACAAAACCGAATTGTGTTAACATTGCACAAAGGTTTAAAGACCTTTTTCCTTCAAAAATAAGATTAAGGAACAATCCCTAACTCTGTTAACATTGTACACAGGTTTGAAAATCATTTTAATTAAGTGCAATTTAATTATTTTGTTTTTGGTTTTTTTTTTTTATTTGGGGTTATAATTTTCGGTAAGATTATGATTTTGTATTATTTAAAATATTTTTTTGAATAGATAAATAGATTAGTGCTACGAAAATTCCTTCTACTCACACATCTGGATTATGCAGATTTAGATTATGTAGATTTTACAACTCAAACTTGTGATTCTAACTCTTTCTTATTAAATTTCAACGAATTAAGACCCAAGAAAAAATATAACAAAAAAACACCAAAACATAAAAGATTGACTGGATTAAACTAACCCTTACCAAAATGGAATGAGTATTTATAAAAGCACTATAGAACTATGCTTTCAATGTTTAAATCAATGAAAACTACAGCTACTCCCGACCCACAAGATTAAACATTTATATGGAACAAAGATATCAGAAATTGCAGTAGTAAATGGTTTAATCAAACAGTCAGAAATATGGCAACGAATCAAAATCAATGAAAACTACAGCTACTCCCGAGCCACAAGATTAAATATTTCTATGAAACAAAGATATCAGAAATTGCAATGTTAAATGGTTTAATCAAATAGTCAGAAATACGACAATGAATCAAAAAAACATGTCCAAGCAAATATCAGTGGGAAAAAACCACTCAAGGTTATACATCAAATCCTTCAAGAAAATAAGTAAAATTTCATGCTAGAACACATTTTCCCTTTTAATTTTCATTCATCCAGCCCAATTTTGACCCAGAATTGAAAAATAATTAATACAGAACATGAAACAAATTATAAATTTGCATGGGAGAAAACACAACTAAATTTGCATGGGGAGAAAACGCAACTACTTTTCGTCTGACATCAATATCTATTGTAAGCTGTGTATAATCATGTCTCACATAACTAAATATCAGGAATCTAGAAATTTTACAACTAAAAATGAAAGGTATCACGTTTACATTTTCTAAAAATATTTTACAAGGGAACAAAGTACACAATTTCCCATATCTATCTAGTTGGGACCCTTATATATGTAAGATATTGAGCCTGCCAAACTTCAGGGCCTGCTCATATCTAGAGGGTTTGAAACTGTCTTTTCTTATGCCCAAACTGGGGTGAGAACATGTTCTGTGCTTAATATACAACAAACAATATATGATTCAACTTAAGCCATATATAGATGAATACAAGAGATCAAAGTTCCAGCCCTTCCCATTTTATAGTGGGTTACTGTATCATGTTGATGCAAACTTGGAACCTTGACGTTACCCCTATTAATACAAAGTTGGGGATCCATGTTAAAATGAATTACTGATTGTGTTAATGCTGAGTTGGGGGCCATGCTAGAATAGGTCACTGTATTATATTAAGTTGGGTGTTAGGGTTCAAAACTCATTACACATCAAATGCATATTAAAAACTCGTCCAAAAGCCCAAACAAGAAGATTCAATCCATAACATATGCAATAGTAAATTCATCCAACAATCTACACAGGAGAATGGCACTGTGAAAACATATACCCACCATAGCACACAAACTATCTATAACCTGATACCATCAATCACAAAATCCATGAAGAGATGGCATATCTGCAACTGAAAATTAAAACAGCAGAGAAAAAATCTTTTAGTTCTTTTCATGTCCCTAAATGCCCCTTATACAGGTGAAGGCCTAATCTCTGAAAGCCTAAGGTGAAAGCCTAATCTTTGAAAGCAACCTTAATATTAGATTTCAGCCAAAGATACAATTCTGATATATACCATACAATGACAAGAAGCACCTTTCACCAATGCAAATAACCCAGAACTAAATAATATTGCATTTCTAATTTATGAGCTGATATGCCAACCAGTCTTCAACCAGCAACTAATATACCATGCAATACTCTGAAATAACACCATTCACTTATCACCTATTGACCGATTATCTGATTCAGATGCTTTAGTCACAGGGCCCATTGTCCTCGGATCATCCATCTTTTTAGGGGGAGATAACTAGGTCAACACTTTTTCTTTCACATCATTTTTTCTTATACTTTCTTTTGTAGTACTTATCATTAGTATCATTTGGTTCGTTTTTCTTGCCGTTATTCCAGAATTTGTCCCATTTTATTTTTCTTAGATGTGGCATTTTGTTAAATTCTTCTAATCTTTTGTTCCATTTTGGGAAACTATTGATATTTTCTGCTTGCTGCTCTTCCATTTTCCTCAAAGACTTTGTTGTTCTTCCAGCTTCCTCCAAGATTTTGCATATTTTTACCAAAAAATTGCTTCCGGTGGTTCCATCTTTAATTACCATCCAAGCTGGCACGATTTCTGCTTTGTTATCACTGAAATGTTATGGGAAGATTTTTAGGGCCCAAGACTTTGCATATTTTTGCCAAAAAATTGCTTCCGATAGTTCCATCTTTAATTACCATCCAAGATGGCACGATTTCTGCTTTGTTATCACTGAAATGTTATGGGGAGACACTGTAATGTTATGGGAAGATTTTTGCCCTAAATTTTAGTAGATCACTAAGGTTTTTTAATTTTTTACATTTTATATATATATATTTCTAAAACTTCCTTTATGTTCAAATAATAAGATAGCAATTCTAGCATAAAGGTTGTCTGGTCTTTCAATAATTATAAAGTGTGCTTTTGAACTTAAATATGATCGACATCTGCATTTCGGAATTTTTGTAGTCTGTTTTGCAAAGTCGACAAATCCAAAATTATCATGAAAGTATGGCAACTCTGTAACGCCTAACATTAATGGAATTCTAATTGAATTATGAATTGCCTGCATGAACAGGATGGCATACGTTGGGCTTCTCTCACTGCTCTTCTTTTGAGAGCAGACTTCATAACTTCAACGCTACATTTAAGGTCGATCCAACCATGGAGCCGTCGTTTGCACAAAGCTTATGCACGATGTGTCCTCAGCCTAACAACAATCGCAGGGCGGGTGCTTTCCTGGATTCCACGGCCACCCAGTTTGACAACGCATACTTCAAACACTTGGTAGAAGGAAAGGGAGTGTTTGGCTCAGACCAGGCGTTGTTTCTGGAAAACCCAACAAAGATTATTGTGAAGAGATTCGCAAGGGATGAGAATGCCTTCTTCAAAGCATTTGAAACCTCAATGCTGAAGTTGGCCAGTGTTGGAGTTTTGACCAGCGGGGGAGAAGTGCGATTGAATTGCAGAAAAGTGAATTCTTGAACAAGATTCATATGGGATCATAAGCTCCTCATATTCACTTTAATTTTATATGATGTCAGAGGCTCATGATTGTTATAAGAGGATCCTCTGTTTGAAGAAACAAAAACTTACACATCAATGCAATAAATACATTTTTCCTTGCTGAATTTACTCGACACGCAAAATGAACGTGGTTTAGTTTGCTTCCACATCTTCACTGGGTTCTTGCCTTTTGGCTTGTGGCCTCACTAAGACCTTTGAATCTCAGACATGAATCTCCATCATGTTGTGTATGTGTATCAAATAAACTATAACATTTTAACAAGAAATTAAATTTACAGTTTAGTCTAGTTTCATAGTGGTATGCATTATTTTCCGAATAGGAACGATAAGCTCAGGCGGCACGGGGACACAGGCCATCATGTACTTGAAAATCAACGCCTGGCGTTCTAGTTCCTGCCACTGTGTTGGACTGAATGGAGGACATACTGTTGTTCTGACAACATGCATTCCTAGTCCCTTTTCCATTCTGCCCGTGTCTCTTCCCCTTGCCATTGATCTAACGCTTGAAATTTGTTTAATCGTCTAACATCTAATCGTATGGTGCACAAAATGACACGTAGGCAATGAGGGGAGTTGATTTCAGAGGGAAACGCCTTACGACGTAATAAACAGATGGGGAAGGTGCAAGTTTTACGCGATATTAAGGAAGAGTACCCCGTCACAACCTCTTCGCAGAGGGAAAATGAGATTCATTAGAGGTTCACTTTTACAAGATCATTTTCTTGTGAAAAGGGCTCGCTAATGGTGCTTAATATATTTAACCTAAGTGTAATGCATTTAGAAACTAGATAATGCAATTTGAACAAGGAAAAAGGAAAGAAAGAAGGTAACCATTTCAAATCTAATGCTTTAAAGTTCTGATACTGTATTTGGATCACTACGAATCTCAGATCAGATACCAACAGACAAATATAGATCTTTACTTCAAAACAAAAACAAAAGAAACGAGTTTCAACAAGCAAAGCAGGAAATGGGCTTACCTTCAGAATATTTGCTGATAAAATTAAGTATATTTTCCGACTCGGATGGAGCTGGAACTTTGTTGGAAAGCTTATTGGCCTTGCAAATCATAGAAACAAATTCAGTGTTGTTTGCAAGGACCAAGTCGTCTAGTATCGCTGTGATCGGAGGAAATGGCCGCCTCAAATTCCCGTGGAAACTGGCTGTTCTTGGAAACCCCTTGGAAGTTACACAACCCATCCCTCAAATATGCACACATCCAAATCCGATCTAACTTCAATTTTCGATATCTTTAACTGTGATGATTTCTCTGTGACAACCATCAGCAAACCCCAGATCACAATTCCATGGACCGACCAACAAGGCAATCAAAATACAAGTTCTTCTGCAGGGATAAGTTTTAACACATGATCCTGGCAGATATAAACACTAAAGGAAATGTCTGAAACTGCAAATCCCTTTTTCGGATTTAGATATAATTGTCAACTGTTACTCTTTGTAGCTTCTCTGTAGTTCACGTATATATTTCAATTGTAAGTTTTGAGCATGAAGCTGACTAACCTAAACCTTGGATTTCAGTAATCTGAGGCGAAAAAACAGAATAGTAGTTCTGGCTTCTTATCCAATTAAGGATTGTAGCTTGTGTAATTGTGTTTATTTTTTTGCCGATCATTATCAATATTTCCCACCTAATAAGACCAACCTAAAGGCCAGTAGCGGTCAGATCAAGCGAATTTTTTAAGGTAATCAGCCTGGCATGCTGTGGATTGAGTGAAATTTTCAGAGCCTTATAAGAAATATATGTTCTAAAGAAAATCCTAAAACATATGTTAGATCAAATAGCTGAACAAAAAAATCTATGTTTAAAATCAAAATACAAAAATATATGTGAATACAAACAATGGAAATTCTTTCTTTGAAATGCAGTGGAAACATTTGCAAAATTATCAGCGTCAATTACCCAAAATCATTCTATTGTGGAAAACACGCTCTGTTATCGGACCACCTGCTGCACAAATAATTTGCTTCATTTCGACATATTGATGGCTTTCAATGCTCTGGAAACTTGAAATAAAAGATTATATTTCCCTTAAAACGCAACATTACCATTTCAAAAGCAAATCTCGCTAATATTTTAACCTACCTAAAATATTGACACCAATATTTCTCTAATGAAGTGAATATTGATCTCCCTACCGTCATCTAACCGCAATATTGCTGAATTTTCTGCATTATTTCAGGTATTTTAAAGATATTCAGAATGTTCTAAAATGAATGAAATCGTAGAGATATTCAGAATATTGTAAATGAATGAAATCCTTCAAGATTTTAGGCACCTGAAAACGATATACTAGACATCCAATAGCTGTAATGTCTCTGCGCCTGAAATCAACGCCTGGCGTTCCAGTTCCTGCCACTGCGCTGGGCTGAAGGGAGGACATATTGCTGTTCTGACAGCATGCATTCCTAGTCCCTTTTCCATTCCGTCCGTGTCTCTTCCCCTTGCCATTGATCTAATGCTTGAAATTTGTTTAATCGTCTAACATCTAATCGTATGGTGCACAAAATGACACATAGGCAATGAGGGGAGTTGATTTCAGAGGGAAACGCCTTACGGCCCGATTATTTGATTCAGATGCTTCAGTCACAGGGCCCATTGTCCTCAGATCATCCATCTTTTTAGGGGGAGATAACTAGGTCAACACTTTTTCTTTCACTTCATTTTTTCTTATACTTTCTTTTGTAGTACTTATCATTAGTATCATTTGGTTCGTTTTTCTTGCCGTTATTCCAGAATTTGTCCCATTTTATTTTTCTTAGATATGGCATTTTGTTAAATTCTTCTAATCTTTTGTTCCATTTTGGGAAACTGTTGATATTTTTTGCTTGCTGCTCTTCATTTT
>APFE030730951.1:0-10582 GCA_000404065.3 Pinus taeda
CAAATCCAACAAAATGAAGGTGGTATCTTTTTGTCTCAAACCAAGTATCTCAAGCAGATTTTGAAGAAATATGGCATGGAAGATGCAAAACCAGTATGTACACCCATGGTTACAGGATGCAACCTCAGTGCAAATGATGAATCAGCAGCACTCCATCAACCAACCTATAGATCCATGATTGGAAGTCTTCTTTATTTGACATGTACCTGACCAGACATCATGCATGCAGTGGGAATAGTGGGAAGATTTCAGGCAAATCCTAAGGAAACCCATCTTCAGGCAGTAAAGAGAATTTTCAAGTATCTTCAAGGAACTCAAAACTATGGCTTATGGTATCCTAGAGATATAGATCTCACTCTTCATGCTTATACAGATGCAGATTGAACTAGAAGCGTGGATGACAGAAAGAGCACAAGTGGTGGTGCATTCTTTATGGGTTCCAGATTAGTATCTTGGTTCAGCAAGAAACAGAGTTCGATTGGTTTATCTACAGCTGAAGCAGAATTTGTGGCTGTGGCATCTTGCTGCACTCAACTTCTTTTGATGATGCTGACCTTGAAAGATTTTCAAATCACTTGTACACCACCTATCTCCATCTTATGTGACAATACAAGTGCAATCAGCATTTCAAAGAACCCAGTTATGCATTCAAAGACCAAGCACATACCTATCAAATATCATTTGCTCCGGGAACAAGTGCTGGAACAAAAGGTCAAGCTGGAGTATGTTCCTTCTAAGGAACAAATTGCTGATATACTCACCAAACCACTGCCCAGGGAAACTTTTGAATACCTTAGACAGAAGGTGGGAGTAGTTGATGCATCATCTTGCTGTTAAATCTTGTCAGTTTCAGAGAAAAATGGGTGTACGCGAGTTTCCTGAGGAGGATTCGCGTACATACGTCGGTTTGTGTAGAGACAGACGCGTATATGGAGGTTTGATGGATATCTGTAGGGACAGGCTCCTGTTGAGGTTAGTTTGATTTGGGTCTGACAGAGACCATCTGGCACAGGTTCAGGGGGAGCAGATAAACTTCTAATGATGCATTGTTGCCATTATCTTAGAAGCTTTCGGTTCTAGTTCACAACTGTTGTTGGTTTCAGGTGGAACAATTGCAGAGGGAGAACAGAAGGAAAGCATGGTTGCTGATCTGAATGGTGATTGTCAGAAGATGCTTCTATCAGTTATTGGTGACTTTCATAAGTCTTGCTCTAGATATTTCGTCTCTACGTCATGTATCTCTTTTATGGTATCAAGGTCATGTAACGGCCTATTTTGGTTTCCCCGCTATGCCTGGGATGAAGATGTAATGTCCTTGGTTGTCATATGTAATTTTCTGATGTATCCCCATTTGGTTGGGTGGATGGCCCCCACGTGGTTGGGTGATGGATGTATGTATTAAGTCTTTTGATGATAGGAAGGTCTTTTATGATGTATATGTCATGGTTCTTCTTGAATAACATCTTTTGCAGATCTTGCCTACAGTCAGGGGGAGCATGGTCAGCACAGAAGGGCAGATATTTCAACATGTTCGTTTAGGGGGAGCACAACCCTTTGCCCTTGATGACAAAGGGGGAGAATGACTTTGAGGATCTTGGGGTTGCCATCAAGTCCAAAGGGGGAGATTGTTGGCATTTTGGCACTGATTTAGAGCTATGGCACAGGTGTTGTCCTTGATGGCAACTCTCTTTGGTAACAGATCTCAGTTTAGGCTTTCAGAATGAAAGAAAAGACATATATGCAGGTTCATTTAGACGAAGACGAGTATACACGCGGGTTAGATGTTACAAAAGCACGTATAAGTTGGAGAACTTAATTTTGCACCGTGGTAGTTAGTCCTTTTTATTTGAACCTATTGTTTTGGACCATGGTGTCTCGTCAAATGAGTTGATCCCAGGTATTGGATCCAGGGTATTGATTTATTATGGTTTTGGACCGTGGTATTGTGAAAGGCATAAGACTATAAAAGAGGAAGGAGATCATTTGGAAAACAATCATCTGAATTATTATTGAATATCTGATAAAGTGATAGATCTGGAATACTGGTAATCAAGTTATGGTGCAGATATGGATCTGAATGAAGGAGGAACCCTAGCGCAAAGAGAAGGATAAGTTCTATTGATGGGTCATAATCTTTAAGCTTGAATGATAGTATCTTTGTATGATTTTGTTCTATTATATGCGGCACTTGCTTGATCTATAACACTGATAATCTGGGTTAATTAGTGTTTAAATACCTGAAAGAGCGAATTATCCTTTATAGATCTGTACGCAGGTTCAGTGAAGCTAAGGCGCGTATACACGCTAGTTCAGTGAATGAAAACAGCGTATATGCAGGTTGTTCCAAACACATAGGCATATGCACACATGTTGCAGCTTATTGAAATAGCATATATATTTTGAGTTGTGATCTAGCTGCTTCTGTTTATTGCTGTTGTGTTCTAGGTTCAGATTTTGGTGTGTGGTTTCTGGTACTGTGTTTTGGGTACAGCTTTCAGAGAAGTATCTACTTGATTCAGATCTAATTGGTGAAAAGGAGATTGATTGATGGACAAATTCTTGATAATTGATTGATGTTCATGGATCCAGTCTGAAAATTTATGAAACGTGGTCCCTGGAAGAAAGAGAAGGTTGTAGCCTTCAGTAGGCCAGCACCTACGCACTAGTATCTTGGCTAGTGCAAGAGCTAAAGGGGGTTGTAGCTCCCTTCCAGGAGAAGCTGGAAAAGAGAGAGGGTTGTAGCTCTCTGCAGGTTGCAGCCTGCGTACTGGTAAAGGACTGCACCAATACATTGTAAAAGAAGTTTCTAATTTAAAAGAAGATAGAGACGAATTGCAGCAGGTGGTTTTCACCCACGTTGGGTTTCCATCTTATATCTTGTGTTCTTATGTGTGATTGCCTCTCTGCTCTATTTTACTGTTTCTGGTTACTGGTTATTTGATTCTGAAACACAGATTAACAATCAACATCAGAAAGATAAAGTAAATTAAAAGTTTGTGTTGTATACGCGGGTTTCCTTCTGCATAGTTTTGTATATACGTAGGTTTAATTAACTGAAGTAGCGTATATCATTTGATTTTTGAAAAAGGAATATTTGACTTGATAATATTGATTCACCCCCCCTCTCAGTATTATTTCCAACACCAATTTACCTGAAACGGGGCCCATAGTTTGGCATTTCATCTCCTAGGGTTAGGTTTTTGGATGTTTAGGGTTTTCCATTGTTTCTGAACAATAAATAGGCCTTTGAGCCTCATTGTAACACAGTACAGAGGCATGTAGCTACCACATCTCTTCTCATAGATAAGCTACCATCTCCTTGCTAGTTTATTTCAATTTCTGTTTGTAAGCATATTTCAATATTTTAAAGTAATTAAATGAAGTATTATTTCTGTTGCATCTCTATATGTATGGTTATATCTGTAATTTGTTTCATTCCTATTTAAATCTAGATCATATAGCTAAACCTCAAGTATTGAAGGTAGATCTTTCTGCTAAAAGAAGAAACCCTTGTTCATTGAAGAAATGACAACTTTTGATGATAATGAAGACAAGGATGATAAGATTACAAATGGATTTTACAAAATGGATAATATCAAGAGGGATATAATATTTCCCTATAATTCTCAAAAGATAAGTAACTTTTATCTCTCTTCATTAATTATTGTTGTTATTTTTTAGTATCACTTAGCCTCTTGTATTTGTTTTATTTTCTTGGCTATAATTGTTCTTCCATGGCCTCCTAGTGAGGATTGCATGTACATAGTGAAGGCTTTGAAGGCTTTGGTAGAAGATGAAATTGGTGAAATAACAAAGAAAAGTTTGTGATAAGAAGACTCTCCTAGAATCGGTGATTTGTGTTGAGAGATATTGTACTATATGAGATTTGATCTCAGAGGGAGTAAGAAAATTAGAAAGTTTGAAATATACCTTGATTGTGCTGAAGAGAAATGATTTCCAAACAGATCTACCAGATATAGCATACAACAAATGACAACATTGAAAAGTACAAAGAGAGAATTGATACTAGAGTGTTCTCCCAAAAAGAGAGAGAGGATCATGAAAAGACAAATTGCTCGAATTTTCATTTACACTTCTAATAGAATAATTGTTGGTTTTCTTATGGAATTACATCAGATGGATGTAAATCTTTTTTTATCAATGAAGAAATTGAGGAAGAAGTGTACATGTGTTATAGCACCATTTACCACTCTTGGTAGATCTGGTGCTCTGTTTATGGCCTAGGGCAACCCTTCCTTCCATACTTGGTCCAAAATCTTTAAAAACAGTGTTTTATTCCATATACGCTACTTTTCCCTGTGATAAAAGCATGTACATGTGGGTCAGCACATACCCAACCCGCGTACATTTGTTAAAACACTCTAAATAATTAAATTTTCTTAATTTCGAGTGGAGTTCACGGGTTTTACCTATTACTCACCTCCTATTGCCCATGGCCCAAATGTTTCCCAACTGGAAAAACTAACTTGGTGAGGTATAAATAAACCTCCATGGGAAGGCCTTAGGGGAGAAAGGATGAGATATTGATACTATAGTGAGATTATCCCTAATCAAGTCTGAAGAATCCCTGTGCCTCCTACACTCCCCAAAGCTTCAGGAAACCCTTGTTTCCTTAATTATAGATATCCCCCATCTTTATTGAGATATCCTTGTGTTGGTGATGGAGGAAGACTGTTGAAGGCCGAGAAAGGGCGGATCTGGAGGATGGTTCCACATGGAGTCAAAGAAGAACTTGGGCCATATTTCTCAACCTTATCCATAGCTTACTTCAATAAAAAGGAATGTTGTTATGTTTCCTATATGAAATGTGTTTATGCATCAAAGTTATGTTGTAGTTCATTTATGAATCTTATATTGATGTATAATTAGGCATTCAGTTATATGATTTAAAGTTAACATCATGTATATCCTTTATGTTTCTATTGTCATGTATGTTCTATTTGAATAATTTTTAGGTTTCAAGGACATTGGGAGAAATTGAGGGTTTGCACCCTGCGGGATCTACCCAAACAAGGCACATCGAGTAAGGACACTCCTACGCGATTTAGTAGAATAAGGGTTTTTAATGATTGTTTGAGCATTTCTTGTTAAGGTTTGCCCCCTGCTCTGTTGCAGTTCTCAACCCAACGCCCTAGGTTTTTTTCACCCGTAACATAATTGGCAACCCCACTGGGGATAACAATCTTATTATTCCTGGTTTGGGTTGTTTGTTCTCAATCAGGGTTCACTTTCTTAATTGCTTGCTTTTGCAGTTTTGTTTGGTGTATTAGTGTCTTGGGCATTAAGTCTAATCTTCTTGACCGGACCTTGATTTTTTTTTTCCTTATAAAGATTTATATATGCTTTTTACTTTGTTTACAGTAGCATATACATGTAGGTTTCTATAAAGAAAACTCGCATATACTCGAGTTTCCTGTATTAGAAATGTGTGTGCACGCTCTTGTGTTTTTACACAGTCGTGTATACAATTTTTTGGATGATTTTTTCAAATATTTCTACCCATTTAGGTTTGTAGCCTGGTGATTTTTGTTGTTGTATGGTCATCTTCTGTCTAGAGAATTTATTTTTCCTACAAGCTTTCTTTTTCAAAATCTCTTTCTCACTTAAAATATTTGGCCTACATTTGCTTCTTAGTTTGTATCTTGGTGTTCAAGGCTTCATTTTGAAGTTCTAGGTTGTTCTGCTCTTCCAAAACAGGAAATTGTTTTCATTTTCATTTTCAAGCCTAGATTTCAAGTTCTCTTGCTTTGCTTTCCCTTGTTTGGTGGCCTTATTGCTTTTCTTTCTTTTTGAGAGCTTCTTTTTTACAAGTTTGAAAGCATTTCTTTCTTGGCCTTTTGGTCAGTTTGTTGAAATCTTTTGCTACTATTTGGGTCAGTTTGTACAATTTGTAGTCTTTCTTGTAAAAGTTTCATTCATTTTTTAGTTTATAACTTGCAAGGTTAAAAGACTCCTTATGCTTATTTATTGATCTTTTGAGTTTTAGTGGCACTTTTGTGACTTAAAAAAGTTGTTTTGTTTCCTTAAAAGAAAAATCTTAAAAAACATTGTTTGTGTTTTTCTTTTTCCAAGTTTTTGGTTTACAATTTATTTTGTTTTATTGTTGAAAAGTGAATTGCAATATTTTACAATTGGTTCTTCTTGCTTTGAAGAGAGATTTGTTGTCAAATTTGTGTACTCTTTAATTTTAAGTTGACTCATTGTTTCTATAAAGAGTTGCATTTGCTTGTAAATGTTGTTTAGCATCTTGCATCATCATTGTAACTTGCATTAGGGTAGTTTGCATTTTAAAGCATTCTTAGTATTTTTAGCTTTTGGTGTTGAAGATTGTTTCATAAAAGAAAAGAAAAATATTTTTCTTTGTATAAGTTTCCGTAGAACCCAAGTAGAGATCACTTTTCATTGAAGAAAATTATTGCATTCATATAGTTATTTTTCTATTGATTTCTTTCGCATCATAAAAACATCATCAGTTTCACTCCCATATTTACCCCTCACTTAAAGAAAATCTATATAAAATCAAGTGATTAATAAAATGAACTAGAAATTTTATTGTTATCATTAGAAAACACCAACAATTTTAGGTTCATTAGGGCCTTGGATTAGGTGAGAGGATATTTAACTTTCCAAGGTCACTCAAATTACAAAACGTCGAAGTTGAATAAAGAGTGAAACCTAATATCACTAGAAAGACCGGGAAATCTCCGTGATTGGGAGTTAAGCATAAGGGAGAGTGAAGACAAGGAAGAGAGATACTCTCTCTCCTACTTGTTGGATCCTGCCTCACGACTGTTCTACCTTGCTTTTGATACGAGTTGGTATCCATAGTTGCCTATCCTAGGAATCGCATAAGTGGCTGCAGAGGGGAATCCCATGGCACCTGAGGCTAATGTTGCATCACGTTCAGCAGTGCTTCTAGAGGGTACCCTTGCGAATCTTGGGTGCTTGCACCAGCAAAGGCTATTGTCTGGAGGTTAGCGTAACTACTTCTGATACCTTCGCTAGTAGACCTAGGTCGTAATTACCCCAATCTATTTTCAGAAGGCCCTTGATTTTGGCTTTCTTGTATTTTGGTGTCTAGTCCTAATCACCCAGAGCGGAAATACTTGAGAGTTGTTTGATTTCTTATATATTTAGGGAGTTTTAGAGAGTTCTCTTAGCTCCTAGTTAGCCTAGATTTATAACTTTTTTTGAGACTTTAAGTAGATTTTTTAAAAATAATTCAAAGCAGTTGATCGACCAGCTCATCGGTCTAGGAGACTTCATGGGCTATCACCTACGAGTCCTTAGACTTCTCCTCAAAGGCGTAGGAGCAATAATGCCAGTGGTTTTCAAACAGTGGCAGCAAGTGCATCAGAGATTGATCCTCCAGTTACAATCATTGATTCACAAGATAGACCTAGCACAAGTAGAGTGTTAGAGAGGAACACTCTAGTTCTTTTTCAATTCCTCTTCCAATCAGAAGATAATATTGAGGTTGAAGAGCTTCCTAAGTCTGTTGCGGATCCTAATTCTCCTCTTCCTCCTGATCATCTAGACATTCTATTATACATCAAAAATCTGACAAATAGGCCTTCAAGCCCAGGTTTACATCAACCTATTCCTTCGATGACCACTACTAGAAGCATGGCATCCACAACAAATGCTACGAGTATGCAGACTCCCATATCTGTATGAGGAGGAGGAACAATTTCTACATCTTCTATTACTCCTAGCACTACTATATTGGTTCTACTTCCATTCCATCATCAAGTGGAAGTTCTCAAGTTGCTGCCTCTGGAATTGGCATTTTCCCTTTTGGAATGTCGACTAGTGCGATTCCTTCAGTTCCATTCAGTATTCCATCAACTGCCTCCACATGCATGGTGAGTGGATCAGCTTGTTTTCAAGGTTTCCCATTTGCGGGTGGTCATATACCACATTCCAACCCAACTACAGGATCCATGCCTTTTTCCTTTTCAAGTCAAGGTAATAATCCATTTCAAAGTTGGACGAACCCTATAGTTAGTGGTTTAGGAGTTGGGAATCAATATTATTTCAGCCAAAAGGGGAATATGTCATATTCTTCTTTCAATTCTTTTCAAAAAAAATCTCCCTATGCTCACGCATAGAATCCTTATTAGAGGCTTTGTTCTCCTTTTAACACTTTGTTAGGGGGCAACTTTACTAGTTACGGAGGATTTACAGTAGGAGTTGGTCAAACTCCGAATTTTTCTAGATCACAAGGATCTCCTTATGGTTCATTTGGGTCAAAAAAATACTTCAAGCAACTTGGTGCCTTAACAAATCCAAGTCATTCTTTTCAGAACGTTGGGAGTTCTACCCACACCAGGTGGAATCCTCAGGGTCTGCCACGACTCCCTTTTCTAGCAACATTAAACTTGTCAGATATCACTAAATTGACTAATGATCTGATTAGGTATAACCCAGTTTGGCCTTCGGTCCCAACCAAACTTCCCTCTGATATCCCAAAATTCGAGGGGAAGGCAAGTGAAGATCTGAGTGACCATGTAACCACTTTCCACTTATGGTGTTTGTCCAACTCCCTGATAGAAAATTCAATCCGATTGAGATTATTTCAATGTACCCTAACTAGAAATGTGGCTAAGTGGTACATAGAGCTACCAGGGGGCACCTTTACTTCTTTCGGTGATTTGGCCACTATCTTTTTGAACCATTTTCAGTTGCTTGTCCGATATGATGTCAAAACTGAGCTTCTAGCTAATTTCCAACAAGATCAAGCAACTCACATTTCCAATCATATTCAAGAATGGAGGAGAAGGAAGAGGATCATCAAAGCCGATATCCCACAAGAATTCCTTCTCAAATGGTTTCTTAAATCATTACAACCTGAGATCTATAAGGATGTGTCCCTCTCTGGTGTTTTCACTGAAGAGCAAGCTATTTTTAGGGCCCAATAGTTAGAACTGATCTATTCTCAGTCTGGGGTTCTTCAAAAAATTCTACTTGATGCTCCTAGATCTAAGGTGGATATAGCCAAACTGAAGCTAGGCCCCCATGCGGATGGGCTAGTCGAATCAATTGATGTAAACATGGCTAACCACCTAAATCAATTGCAGCAATTATCTTTACAAATTGCTTCCTCTATGCAGGAATCACCATCCACATCTACACCTTATCAACTTACGTCTATAAACGTCGTTCAAACTTCTAACCCCAAAGGGAATCAATAATCTGATGGAGAGAAGAAAGGACGAGGTAGGAAGAAGAACTAGGATGGGAAGGGCAATGTGAACAAACCCGGTAATGATGCTAGAGAGGGTAGGAAAGAGTCCAAGAAAAAGGTAAAATTCCCATGTAAGTTATGCAATGGGGATAATTTGACTCATCTCTGCCCTAGTATCCAAGACGTTCAATGCTTATTAGCACTGCAGATATCTTCTAGATCCCAGGTTGTTCTCACTAACCCTTTTCCCCAAGGGCAGCAATTACTTGCTGGTGCAAATTCTAATGTTGGTACTCCCGTAGAGCGAAACCAGGAACGGAACAATTCATCAAATGTTTATATGATGAGCTCACATATCAACGTTGAGAGGCCCTCTATTGAGTATATACCTCGGATGTTGAAAGGCTCCATGAACTGCTCGACCAACAGCCCTAATGCTAGGGCAGCCCAGAACTACTCGATTGTAGAAGATTTGGATTAGATTCCTTGTGCTATGTCAACATTAGAGGTACTCCAGTCATGCCCTGCTCAAAGAAGTTCTTTGCTCTCAGCAATCGGAGTAGTAGATCCAAAAAAATTATCTTCTGCTCACTTTTGATATGTCAAATGTCAAAAAGACTTCCCCATCATATGGATTTCCAGATAAAGTCTACTTATCAAAAGTAAACATCTTTTGAACTGTTATAGATGAGATAGCTTCCACATGTGCGATGTCCATGTCATGTTGAAAGGCCATTGGATCACCTCAAATTGTTCCTTCACCGACTCTATTAACGACATTTAATGGACATTCTTGTAGGCTACATGGGATTATTCCAGCCTTTCCCATCTATGTTGGGGGAAAGGTCGTAAATATTGAGGTAGAAATTGTAGATGTGAACCTGGATTACAACCTCCTCTTAAGCACGAATTGAATTTATGAGATGGATGCCATAGTTTCATCATTATTTCGGATCCTATGTTTTCCTCATGAGGGAAGGATTGTAAAAGTTGATCAGATGGATTATTCTCCAGGTGATTCTCATGCATCTTCCGACTCCATTGTTCGATTAGTGGACAATCCCAAGAAACCTATTGAGAATTTAGGAGTTGGGATGTACTCTTCTTTAATGGGTATTTTTGATCTCCCTACTTCTTAAGCTAGAACCAATGTTATTTCATCCTCTAGGGGACCTTCTCGAAGAGAGTTCCTTCGAACTCATTATTTTTCAGACCCTTGGCCCTTACCTTCATCTACTATCACGCTGAATGAGTCGATATTGCGGACAAGATAGACCTTCCTAGAATCTAATGAAGACCTAATGACAAACAAACCAACCAGACACTATCTTTCTCTAAATGTGCTTTATAAATAATGGCAAACAAATGTGTTTA
>APFE030730963.1:0-14379 GCA_000404065.3 Pinus taeda
TAACCAACATATTATCAAGTAGATAACAAGGATAGAACAACTATTAAAGCCACATAATAACAAGTATAATTACCCATCCATGACAAGAGAAACTTAGCTCTTATTAACCATATGCAAAAGCCAACCAAGTCAGGGACTTCCATATACCACCTAACTTTAGATTGGGTTGAACCAAATATTTCTTTCATCCAATCACCCCCACGCCATATTGCAAGATTGAATGTGGAATCTCATGGGATAAACCAATCCACAAATAAACAAGAGAATCCATAGGGTAAACCACCTCCACCCTCACCATACGACAATCTCACTTGAGCTAGTCCCTAGATCACAAAACCAAACTGAGCTTGGATGCCTCAAAATTCCTTCACCATCCCTTGAGGAATTTTCCTGTCTCCAGCCACCTATTTAGGGCTTCCTAGAGAAAACCATTTCCACCCCCAACCCTTGGGTTTTTCCTCACACCACCTCATGTAGAACCAAAACCTTTCATCAATCTATAGCTCAACCTAGAAAGAATCCCCTCACACCACGTTTACGCAAAAATAGGAAGGAAAGGCTAAAACCACAGTCGAAACCCGACAAAACCCATGCAAACAATAACAAATTAATTGAATACAGACATGCACATACCATGCATGCCAAAACCAACTAGGAAATCATATATGCTAAATGTTACTTTAAGTATTCTCATTAAAGTTGTTTGATGAAACCTTTCCTTTATTGATTCTTGTGTTCCTTTGCTTTCCTTGTCCTTCCTTTTCTTGTTTTCTTTCCTTGTCCTCTTCGTTCTCCTCTCCTCTTTAAGACTAATTGCAAAAAAATAGAAAATGGCCCCAAAATGATGCTCTGATGTGTTTTTATTATTGATGTGCCTAATTTATTCATTTTCATTAATTTTCCTTGAGTTTCCTCCTCACATGCAACTTGTGACCTTTCACCTCCATTTTATTGCATTTTCCTTTCTTTTCATAAACAAAATACCAATAATGGATTTTTACCTTTTCAAAGCCTTCGTCATTGCCTTTGCTAATTTCTCCTTAGCCATACAATTCAATGATGTTTGTGAAAACAATATGTATGTAAAAGCTTAGCAACATACAAACTTAATAGGGAGTGACAGAAGACAGAGCAAAAAGGAAATTGCGCAGAACTAGCATTTGGAGTAGAATACTGGAGTTGGGTACCATGGAGGCGTGAGAAGGGGGGAGTTCTACTCCCTCCTACAGTCATGTAGACTCTAATCATTTCAAGAAGCCCATGGAAGTGGAAATCGGGTATACAGAAAGAGGAAAAAGTTAAACAATAGAGAAGAAAGGATGGCAGAAATGCAGGAGGAAGTCAAAAGGGAGAAATGTAAAGAAGTAGATAGTAAGAAAGTTGACCCTAGAATTCAAACAAGACAATATAAACCCAAAGCTTCCATCACACCCCAAGTGGTGTTAAGTGACCTAGCCCTACAAGCGCATAGGGAGCACATGTCGAGTTATGCAGTGATTTGCAAATTCATGGGGTTATGGCCTACAGAGAAGACCCTACACACATGGATAAAGAACCATTGGAAACCTAAGGGAGATATAGATCTACACCTTGGATCCAAGGGTTTCCTAAGAGTTGTGTTTACAAACCTCAAGGATAAGGATAGGATATTTGAAGGAGGACCCTACTTTTATGCGACTGCAGGTCTCTATATGAGACCTTGGGTGATGAACTTCGTCCTGGAGCGAGAAACATTTACTTTGGTGCCAGTATAGATAAGACTTTATTCCCTACCTCTATATTATTGGCTGTTGAAATCACTAAAAGCCATAGGTGATAAACTATGGAATTTTAAAAAAATATTAGAGGCCACAGTGCATAGGAAATATACCTCCTTCACCAGAATATGCATGGAAATGGACCTTTCTGGGGCCTTACTGGATGAAAAAATTCGAGAAGTTTTTGATGAAGATCGAGCGGAGGCGGTGGATTACGAGCACATACCCTTTAGATGCTCCAAATGCCATGAACATGAGCACCTCTTCAGAGACTGACCTTTAAATAAAATGGAGAGAAGTTTCAAAGCAACCTCAGGTAAAGAGACTGAAAGCTTTAACAAAGTTGGAGGCAAAGGAAAATGAGGAAGAAAGAACCCAAAAAAAATCTATGAGGAAAAACAACCTAGTCATAATAAGTTCAAGATATTAGAAGAAGAAGAAGGGGAGGATAAAATGAAACAAGTTTTGAAGGACAATCTAGCAAAGAAGGAAAAGGAGAACAACATGGAGGATAGACCTGACAAATGTCAACAAAAGGAGGATCATCCCAGCATGATGGAACTTGATAGGGACTAAGAAATGACCTCAAGCGAAGTGGGAACAAAGGAACATGAGCTATAGTATGTACTAGAAAGGGAACATCTTGATTTAGAAAAGTTCCTTTAAGAAGGAACTACCAAAGGAGTGGACTCACTACCTTAAGAGGAATTTAACAGAGTGCAATAGCTCTTCCTCTGGAGAACTCAAGCGAAGTGTTATGGGGTAAAAAGAAACCATGATAGTCAGGATAACGAAGGAATCAAAACTATCGAGGCAATAGAAGGAGAAGCTTCCAAGAACCCAAGAAGAAAAGGACAAAATGAGTTGCTGAATGAATGTGGAAAACTCATGATAAACTCAAGTAAGATGAAAGACCTAACTAGTTACTCATTTACAAATCTTTATTAATAAATATTACAACATGGAATATTAGAGGTCTAGGAAGTAAAAGGAAACAATGAAATCTCAGCAATAGAATGAAGGAAGAAAAACCAGATTTGGTTTTTATCCAGGAAACAAAATGTTCTGTAGACAAAATAAGAGAGATACATAGAAAGTGGCTTATTATGTATAAATATCTAGAAGTTAAATCAGAAAACATAGCAAGGGAAATTCTTACAATGTGGAACCTCAAAAACTTGGCATCATAGATGTTGAACCATCCATTAACTACTCTTTTGTGGTCATCCAACCTTTGGTGGACAAGGAAGTTTATTTGATCACGAATTTCTATGGTCCACAAAAGCTTGAATATAAATTTAAGCTCCTAAGCTCCCTGGGGGATATAAGAGAAAGACATATGGGCATCCCATGGATTTTGGGAGGGGATTTTAATATGATCAAATCTCTTTTCGAAAAAAAGGAGGGACTAGATCTCTAGGCAGAGCTTCCATAGCTTTTTAGAACTTCATTACCAATATGAGGCTAGTAGATACAGAAACCTCCAATGGCCTCTTCACCTGGAACAAGAAAAGGGGAGGGGCTACTTGAGTGGCCTTTAAAATTGATAAATTCGTTATCTTTGAGGACCTTATTCTCTCAGGCCTTGACTTGTCAACCATGATTCTCCCTTTTGGAGGCTCGGATCAGTACCCATACAGTTATAAGCATCCTTTATAGGAACGCCAAGATATAGACCTTCCAGATTTGAAAATATTTGGCTTACCCACCCGAACTTCTACAACAATATTGAAAAATGGTGGGCTAAATATTTGAATGTTTAAGGCACTAAAACGTTCCTTCTGCAACGTAGGCTAAAACACATAAAACTCGAGCTTAAATATTGGAACAAGAATGAGTTTGGAAATATCCTCGAAGCAATAAAAATAGTTGAAGGAAAGCTTCAGGATATTAACCTGGAGCTCATCACTAAGAGATTCACTGAGGAGGGTAACAAGCAAGTTGATTCGCTTCATCAAGAATGGGAAGGCTTATGTAAGCAAGAGGAAATCTTCTGGAAACATAAATCTAGAGTTCAATGGTTAAAGGAAGGAGACAGGAATACAAGATTTTTTCACAAATCCACTATGGATCATCGATCTCATAACAGGATTCTAAAACTGAAAGATACGCATGGAAATCAACTCAATACCCACAAAGAAATAGAATCTGCTCTCGTTCAACATTTCCAAGGCATAGCAGAGGAGCCCCTCATGGAGTTGGTTACCTAACTGTCCTAATCCACATGACCACGATCACAAAAACCTACATCTGAGGAGCCTTGTCTTTCAACCCAACCTAGATAACTAGAATGTCTGATTCAAGGTGTTTTAATTGCAAGCTTTATTGTTAGTCTGAAAGAAAAAAAATGTAGCACATCAATGGATTGTGGCTGAAGAGCCTACTGTAAAAAGCTGCTTTGGATGTAGCAGCTATGCATAGAGCGAAAATACATCAAAGATCAGATAAAAGTTAATAATTTTAGTAGTCATTAAATGCTGTAAATATATGAGTTCTGATAATAGATCCACCTGTATAGAATGCAATTTATTGGATTCAGTGCGGTATTGGCTGTGCAGTTGTATCGTAATTAATCCGTGAGAGGGAAATACAGCTATAAACTGAAGTCTCTTCTAATGGATGAATGATTTCTTGGACCAAATGGGTTCAATATTTATGTGCATGGACTTTTTAAATGCGTTAAAAGCTCCTCTGTTGAGCTGCGTTAAAATCTCTATTATATTTCTTAATATTCTATTTTTAAACAATTTGCCCTGTAAGATGACCCTAAGCATATATTGATGTATTGGATAAGTATAAGTATATATTAATGTATTTTTAATAAATAATTAAAGAATGAGATTATGTAGGCTTTTAATATTTGTAATAAGAAATTGTGAATGTTTTTATCAATATAATTACTTAATTTAATAATCTATGTAATGTACCAAAGTCCTTGTTGTAGTTTTGACACTCAAGGATGATGTTTTCTGGGTGACAATGATCGATGTTGATTATTCATCTTTTTCTGTTTGAACTATTGAAAAGTGATACAAACAGTCTAAACAAACACCCATACCACTGCCCAAACATGTTGTCATTCATGTATATCAAACGCAGTGTAAGATTTGAAATGTTGACCTTTTATTTTCAAATGATACAAACTGTCTAAACAAACACCCATACCACTTCCCAATTAACATGTTGTCATTCATGTATATCAAACGCAATGTCAGATTTGAAATGCTGACCTTTTATTTATTTATATAGATATGGAGGAGGGTGCTCCGAATAAGGCCGCCGCAACTTTGAAATGCTGACCTTTTATTTATTTATATAGATATGGAGGAGGCTGCTCCGAATAAGGCCGCCGCAACTTGCTGAGTTCCTGGATTCTGGCTGCTCAGTGCAACGATGGCCACTGCATTGAAATACCTAGAATGTGAATCTACAAACACCAAGTTTTGTTACTACATATACAGTCTATCACAACCACGCTATTTCTGTGAGACATCCAAACGCTACTGGACCAAAAGAGGCACTTTGAGGAATGTTCTTGTTGGTGAAAGTTACAGAAAAAACAAGACAATCAAGAGATAATTTTTTAGTGCTCGTGACAATGAATTGACATCCACGACTACTCATCGGAAAATCACAATAATAATAACATCACACATCCTGTCTACAGTGGCCAATTGTTCAAGCCCCGGGCACCCTTATTTGACCAAATCCAGGCCGCTTGCTTTCATACGCTCTGGGCAGATTTGGTGGTTGTGGCAATTCACCACAGTAGTATAAGACACAGTAGTGTAACCCATGACCGATTAATACTCACCCAATAATTCCTTGGACAAATCGTCAAGCAGAAGCTTCAAATTCATTCTAGCCACAAGCACAACTGCAAATACAGAGTAATTTTCGTCATGTACAGAGAAAACATTAAACTCCAGAAGAGAATGGTGTGAAACCAGAGCTCTCTCACTTTCACTACATATGAGAGATGATTTACCTCTTTCTGTTTACAGGCCACGCAGACTGATTTGACCACAACCGCTGGAGCTACCCAGTCCTCGAATCTATACAACACAGAAGAATGGGCAACGAACCAAGAGACAGGTGCAGTAATAGCGCCTACACTGCCACCATTGGAAATGAAAGAGTTGAGAAAATTCCGAATCAGGGGAACAAGAAGATAGCCATCCTTGGGAAAACCATAGCTATGAAAGCATTTATGATGGGAAACTCCACAACGCATAAGAAAGCCAGGGGTAGCGTCCCTTCTCGCCTTTTTACGGTTTACGGTTTATCAAGATACAGAGTGGCATGAGTCGTATGAACTTCTAGCTGAGTGTTTCCTGTAACCAACCTCTAGCGCAACAATTACCCTAGCCTATAATCCCTTCTCACCTTTTTACCGTCTCTCAAAATACAGAGTGGCATCTCTCCAAATTCAGAGTGGCATGAGTCTTTATTGTAGAGAACTTACAGTTGAGTCTTTCCTCTAACCAACCTCCAACACAGTAGTTATTGCCGCCTATAATGATCCAATGAATGAAAATTCTGTAATTGTCTAACGCATCATACCAACGATTCAGGATAGTACACAGTGGCATGTAAGAAAGTTATTCCCAGAGGGAAACGCCTTACAACGTAATTATATTCAATGTGAGCTAATTTAAGGCAAGTAGTATTACCTTAAATGTGATTCAATTTAAGCCTAGGATATGGTTATTAGTAGATAATCGTTTTATTTTTCTTGTGTTCTCATTAATTTTATTGCAATGTTACTTGTTTTTTAAAGCAAAGAACATTTTAAATTTTATGGACCAATAAGTTTTTGCAATTGAAAGCTTATATTTATTTTAATTTTTATTTAGCATATAATTTTCAATATTTTATATTTATAGTATGGATATGGTAATTTTGGATCTACATAGTTGTGAGATGAATGAAATCTTTTGAGATATAAAAAATCTAAAATATTATAAATTATTTATAAGTGGAGAGTTGTAATTCTATGTGATTAATAGATCCATCTTTAAACAAGTATGGTAAACCATGTGGGGGGCAAGAGTATGCCATCTCTTTCATTTTGAGCAACAAAATAATAAAAATATTTTATTTGTTAACTATTTCTCATTTATTTTATATAAAATATATCTTTACAAATATCTTATTCCAAAACTATCTAATTTCAGATTTACTACATATTGCAAATTTGATCTCATAAGTTACTAGATGTTTAACCTACACGTTAATCATGGTTGCTGGGGCCTTAAAGACACTCCGTCTTTCAACTTGGCATTGCTTCTAAAAACAATATTGGCCAGCAATTAGCAATGATGGCCTCTGGAATCAAATCATCATGGATAACTATCTATAGAAAATGGATCTCATTAGCCGGCTACATGTTGGTGCTTGAAACCCTTCTTATCTTTGATTATCATGGCGCAGTCTCCTTGATACTAAGAATTGGTTGTTTGGAATCTCAGGTCGGACGTTGGCTCGAGATGTATCATGGAGATAGGCCTAGACTCGCTCTAACGCATGACTGGTCCGCATTTATTAACTCTTCTTATCATTAGATTTATGCACAATCACTCACACGGTGTTATTTTTCTTATCTTAAAGGTGTGTCGATTTGAATATTTGTTCTATGTGACCCACATGGATTGCAATTTGCGCCCACTACAGTAGCACTAATGATAGGGGTAACGGTCAGTCAAGACAAACGGCTAGAATGAGTCGTACATTTCGGGCCCATCGACCGTCATCCAGCAAGTAAAGTCCAGTGGACTATAACATTTCAGTGAATGAATAATTCGATGTGAACGTAACTGTTCATGGTACATAGTTTCAACTAGAACTTTTTAATACGTTGAAAACAAAAACCACGACACCGTGAAAATGAGAATAATGGCAGCGACACCTGAACGGAAAGTAAAATACGAAACTGCACGACAGTTTTATTATAGTGACTGGTGAGAATAGCACAGCATCAGATTCTCTTGCTCCGAGAATCATGTGAGATGCTTTATTGACACTAACATAAACATAGATATATATATATGACATATTAGATGCGTATTGTGCAGTTGGGCAGACGTTGAATATATAACTAAATTAGAAGCTGTACTGCTCGTAGCGGATGAAACAGTCACCTAGCTGAACTCGAGCACCGATGGCGTACCCGCAAATGTTCCAGATGCGGCCCCCAAGGTTTTTAAGGCAGGCGGTGCAATCAGACTGAGAGATTCCCTGTTTGCAAACCCCACGCCCACAGGCGGTGGGTGAACCTGCTCGCGATGCTTTATAGTCGTAACCGCTGAAGGCAGTGTTTCCCTCTAGATCTACCAGGAGGGATCTGAGAGTACTATAAAAGGAACTTCCGCTTGGGATCTTCTGCCCGTTACATGCAGATGATACCAAGTTTGTCCTGGGCGTGCCTACAGCACTGCCCACCACCAGGGCTACTACCATTACTGCCAATGTAAAGCCAAATGAGTACCTCATCTCGAATGATATATATAAGCTCTACAATGAGAAATGAAATGCTGGCTGGAATGAATGATATAACCACCAATGCAGCCTCCATTTATAGGCCTCGCGGAGATGGCTGTGTATGGGTAGAATTATGAATAACATCTCTCTGTGGGTTATGGGCCGAAATGCACGAAGGATTATGGATAACATCTGTCAGTGGATTAGTGGCCGAAATGGACGAGTCATTCTAGCTCCGTGGCCGCCTGTCTTGACTAAACCGTTGGGGCCCATATATAAGAGATGGTATACATTTTAATAATTAACCTGGCGCTGTCATATATAAAGCTAATAGTGAATCAACTAGTCACATACAATTACAACGTGATATATATATAAGCTAGTCACATACAATTACAACGTGATATATATATATATAAAAGCTAATAGTGAATCTATTAATCACATACAATTCCAACTCTCCACCTGTAAACCACTTTTAAAATTTTACAAGTTATCGATGTCAAACCACTTGTAAACCACGTTATATAAGTTATATATAAAAAAGCTAATAGTGAATCTAGCCACTTGTAAACCACGTGTGCTGGACGACGGTAGATGGGCCCGGAATGTACGACTCGTTCTAGCCCCCTGTCTTGACTAGACCGTTGCCCCTATCATTAGTTCTACTGTAGTGGGCGCAAATTGCAATCCACGTGGGTCACATAGAACACATTCTAGAGAATGGATTTTCTCATTATCCCTACATTTAAAACTTAACAAGTTCTATGTAAAATTGAAACTTAGCCCCATTCTCGCTATTATGAATGGTTTAAAATCATGACAAGAACGGATGTGTTAGATCATAACGTGACCGGTTACTTGCAAAGCCAGAGAGTGAAAAAAATGGAAGTTGATCTTGCAAATTGGGTCTTAACTGCAACATTTTTTGGAGAGTTTATAGATTTTGCAATTTTGGATCCAATAGATGTGGGTGATGGAGCCAAAGTAAAACATTTTCATCTAAATGTTACTTCTTCTTTTTCAGGAGTCGAGACTAGAGTTTAAAGAACCTCTATCATTTTCCTAATCAATCACACATCTCCAGTCTCCAAAAGCTATAAAATCCTTAGGGTTGAGCCAATTAGAATAGTGCAAGACAATATTAGATATTTTTGGTAATTATAATATAATCAGAATAATTATATTTATATAAATATATTTAATAGGGAATTATATTAATTAAAATAATTATATTTATATAAGCTCATTCGGTGGTGAAGGGGTATACAATTAAGTCACTTCGTGATGTGAAGGTCACCAATTAGTAGGAAATAATCCGCGATCCCGTGGTGATTTTGATGGCTTAGATGCCCCTAGGTCGTGGTTTCTCAAGCCAAATGCCGAGCTTGTTGTAATGTGTAAATTGAGTAACAAAATAAAAATTATATTTATATAAATATATTTCATTTAAAAATTGATGTTAAAAATTATGCTAACTATTAACAACATTATTTAAATATGAAAATATATTCTTCATTATAAAATATCAAGGTTACTATGATTAATTATTTTTTCTTTGACGTAAAACCTATATGGTGAGTATTCTTCTAAATAAATTGTTTGTAACATAACAAAATCAATTAAATCTACTTATATTTAATAAACTAAATGAAATATTTGTTGTAATTAAAAAATTTATAATAGTACTAATTGTTCTATGAATTATAATATGAATTAATATCACTATCATTGAGTTGGAATATCTCTATATTAGCCTTCAAATTGGAAGTATACTCTCTTAGTGTGAAACATCTTATCATTGCCTTCAACCACGTTTCTAATTGTTTACTTGCATGACTTCTAGAAAATTTTGGGGGCTTAATATTTTGAAGCTCCCTAGTAATGTCCCTAGTTGGAGATCCTCTATTAAAATCCTTTGATCCCTTGACATTTCCCACCCTTGATGGAAAGCGCTCTAGGTCCACCTCAGTTGTTTCGTGCGCTCTTAAAGTCTCATTAATTATCTCTATAGAGCACAATATGAGAGCTAAATCTAGTGATGGCAATGGGGTTCTTGGAGGAGTGGTCATTGTGACGAGTCTCCTCTGCCTTGATTCCCTCACATCCTTGCCATTCTGAAACATTCCATTATCTCCGCGACACACAAGTCTTATTAGTGCAACTTAGGATGTCAGCGATTATATGGCACACACACATATAAAATGATATGTGTAAGTTTCCCTTTCACTATGCTGGTAAATGAGTGATGTTGACTTTGAGTAGATTCTCATGGATCTAGTAAATAATTTTCCCTTGCTAACTAATCAAGTTTTATGCTATGTTGTTAGTCACCATCACATGCCTTTCCAACATCAAGTCTCTCCCCTACACCAACCTTAATTAATTAAATGGATCATTAACCTTATTTTAGTTAGCACTAGACTTCAATTTATTATTATGTGAATATTGGTAGTTCGTTGGTTCAATTTTCTCTAAGGATGTAGCATCTTCATGAAGAAGGAAATAATTGTAATGAAATCCTAACTATGAACATTAGGAAGAGGTCATCAAATATGAAGTGACATTCAAGACTAATAATAGGCTAAAGTTGCCTAGTTACATGTGCAAACTAGGCATGGAAAATCATATTTAAGTGAATTAAGGTGGATTATGTACAAATTGATTATTTTGAAATTAATGTAAGTCATATGTGTCTTAAAGAGGTTGTATTAAAAATAGCTATAGGAATTTCATTTCACTAAGATATTTATGTTTCAACTTCTTAAGATGCACAACTTTTAGAGTGATCCATTGTGGAAACTTAACAAAATATTGGAAGGTTGAAGTGTTTTAAGTTTTCTATATCCAAATGAGATGGGGACCAATCCAAAAACAAAAATCAAACTTATTTATGATGAAACTATGGGTGATGATCACTATGACAACCAATTAGGAATGATGTAATTTGGAAGTGAGAATTTAGTGATATAAATGAAAGGAGGTAATGTTCATCAATTATCATGTTTTCTTATCAAGTGGAAAATATTAGTACGATATACAATCCATAATAGTTAGGAGTTTCATGTGGAAAGTACTTAAAGTGGGTGTGGAATATATTTAAAGTGCTTATAGAATAGAACTCAATATGGTATGGCTTTGTTTCAAGGATATATTCTCTTAAAAAGGGGAAAGAAAATGATACAAAATTTAAATAATAGTGCCAACAACTAGCATTTTTTAAGGAGACAAGGATATTAAAAATGATTAAAAGAATAACAAGGGAGGAGTTCTAAGATAACTCCTTAATCTAAAGATTATATGAAATTATATAAGAAGGAATGGCAAGGGAGGATCTTATAAATCTATTGTTAGTGATAATGAATGGTAGTAATGGTGACCATGATAAACTTGGAATATTGAGACAAGTAGAATGTTGTACTGGATAGATACTTAAGGGAATGAGTGGAATTTTCACAAACAAGCGTAAGAAATCAACAAGAAGTAATAAACTATCCTAGAATATGATGGAAGATTTTGCAATAGGGATCGATAACAATTAATGCAGTTTAATTATCATGATAATTGTGGAGTTTATTAGAGTTGTAGGAATTATGGTAAACTATGATTACATAATCCATGAATGTCTGCAGGATGTGAATAAAGAAGCTAAACATAGAAATTGGGAAGATTTTGGGAGTAGAAACTCGGAAAATGCCTAAGCATTAAGGTATTGGTTTGTATATTTTTGTGGAGTGGTTTATGAGAGGTTGAATTTGGATATCCCACAGTGTTCATCTTTTCATTAGGTTACGTTTCAAGCCTAGACCAAGACTCATCATCAGGACTGATTTACAGAGAAGAGAAAAGTGTGTGATAAATATGGAGTAGGTGGGATGTTAAGATGTTAAGCCGACCAGTTGATTATTTAGTAAATATTTTAATCTTATTTTGATTAATTCCTGTAATAATTATATTTATTGAATGTATTACTATCTATGCTCTATTTTTAATTTTAAATTTATTTATTTTATTTATTCATGGTAAGTCCAACATTAGGAATAGTTGAGCATGGTGTTCATGTGAATAAAAATGATATGAAATTTTAAAGTTGGAGTAGCTAATTAAATTTCATACAGTTCTTAAGGTGCATATCATTAATGTGTGAAGGGAGGTATGAAAATGTATTAATGTCTAGGGCTAGATTATGGGGTCTATCTCTAGAAAGTTATGTTAAGAATATTGATGACTAGATTGAATAATATGATTGGTATGAGTCATAGTGATGACCTACGAAATTTAGAAGTCTCAAGATTGGAATTTGTGAGTACTTGTAATTGGTGAGAAATGACAAGTGATAAAGTAGAGAAACCTTTCAAGGATAACAATTGTTTAACTTTTGGAAAAAGGAAATAAACTATGTAGACTAATGATAAAACATTGAGTATGAGGCGATGACAAGCGGTATCAAGATGGGAACTCGATGAAATAAGTAGATATTTTGTGGATGTACAATAACAATTACGTTTGTGATGGATAAATCACCAAGGGACAACAAGCCCTCATGAAGGTGGATTAAACATGTCATAAGACTTAAATAATGATGACCTAGTGTATCTATTCCATTTGGATAAGAAAACTATGTATAGTGATCATGGAATTTTAATTTATATTGATAACTTAGAGAATGAGTGTACAATAGGTAATATCTTAACAATGGATTCCACTAAAACTTCCTCGGGGATGGACGATTACATGACAAAAGAATAAGTCTCAAGATGATGAGGATCATTTAAAATCTAGTGATGTACATAAATTAGTATAACTACGTGTAAATCATCAACTTCCTAGTTGATAGATGTGGGAATGATTATTGATAAGTAATTGATACCTTGATGAAAACATGACACTAATAGTATTGATGAGATAGACTACAACCTAGGTGGATGTTGAATAATCTTATTTCCTAGTTGGTATTCATTGTTTATACAAGGAAATGAAACTGATTTAATGAACTATGATAAGAATGCATATAGTGTATTATTGTTTTATATCTGATAAGTATTGAGATAATTCTCATATTAACGATGTTTCATGAGGTGGTGGTGTGTGGTAAATAGTATAGTTATGATGAGAGGTTAATGATGCATACATGGTGGTTGTTTATATATTTGTTATGCTTATCATGTTGTATGTTTATGAGGAATATGATATGCATAGTGATTATGATGTTATGATATGAGGTAAATTGACATGTGAACTTATTATGTGATGATATGCCTTTGATGTTGATATGCTAATTTTATAACTTAGGGGAATATTATGATGTGAATTATGTGGTAATTTCCTATAGATTTATGACAATCAGAATTTTGTGATAACAAAGATGTTATGTTCTCATGATGACATGCAATATTTGGCATGTGGGTTATCTTCTAGATGTTATAATATAACTAATGCATTGGATGTATGTTGAGATGTGGTGATTGACAGGAAATCTAGTAATGGGTCTCGAGGGTTTGTTTATTTCATGATCTCATGGGTACCCATACCTTCAAGGGAGAATATGTAACACCATATGGGCTAGAGCCAAACTCAATCAACACTACATATGCTAGTGGTTCCTTTGTCTTGTATAGCTCTTGATCGACAACTCTTGAGGGGATTTGGGACCACCTTGAGGAGGCTAAGTCACTGATATTGGAGGCCAAGTGCCTGATATTAGAATGGGATGTTGAATTTTGGTGGGCGTGTAAGGAAATTGATTCCTGGGTTTGTGCTCTTATTGAGTGTGGAGCGAGTGGGCCAACCCTGTGAGATGCCCAGAAAAATTGAGTACTGGAACAAGATTCTTGCCTTGGGGCAACTAAAGATTGAGCCAGGTGAAATACTTAGAGCTAACATTGGGTTATGGTATAGAACGATAAGGCTTATGCTTGGTTCCGAAAGTGGGACAAAGGATAGAGATTCCTTGAGATTTCACAGATGTCGTGGAAATTTTCAATGCCTGTTGGTTATACTAGTTCAACAGAGCATCTAAGGAAAATGTGAAGTAATAAATAAATAAATAAACAAAATGTTAAATGAATCAACTTAACTTCGGGATGAAGCTCCTTAAAGAAGGCGAGTATGTAATGTTCCCTAATGATAATAATAATAATAA
>APFE030730970.1:15043-26166 GCA_000404065.3 Pinus taeda
ATTTTAACTTTATAAAAAAATTATAAAGTCACTTTAGGAGAAAAATTAAAATCTTTTGGACACTTTTCCCTAGGCCAAAGATCAAAGCCTAAGGGAACCACCTGTCGTCCGGTATCAAATTTCAACATTTGGTTGCTGGTCGACCTTGACGAATTGTCCCATAACACAAATAAATTCATATCTCCATGAATACTTATCGAAATCAGATGATCTTTAAATCAATCTTACACCTCTCGATGAGAGGGATCCAAGAAAAATATTAGCTTCCATTAATAAGATGACCCACATGGAGTTTGGCCCTAGTTTCCAATTTTAACAGACCTACTACAAGTCTACATATCAGTGATCACCAACATGATCACTCCTCATCATGATCAAACTCATCACCACTACTAGACAAGAAATCATCAACATGAGCTACATAAATAATGTGGCTCAGAGGTTGAGAACTCCCAAAACTCCTCTATAACTTTAGTAGTATTAGCAAAAATAGACATCAAAACTACAAATCACTGATCAACATGGTCAGTCATGAAACTCATCATTGATTCAACGCTACTAGAAATGGGATCATCAACAAGAGATACATAAACATCATCTAGCTCAAAGTCTTCAGACTTGGATTGCTCAACCTTATAACATGATAGAAATTGAAAAGGTTTAACATGCCTAACCAATGATTTTGGTTTGAGTGAAGGGTTCATCTCCTCAACCTTATAATGTGGTAGAAAAAAATTAGCATGCCTAACTAGTGGTTTTCCTTTCAGTGAAGGGTACATTCTTTTTAAGGCCATGCTAGAGGAGTTCAACAATCAATACCACCAACATCAACAAAGTTCAACAATCAATGGCACCAACATCAACAAAGTTCAACAATCAATGCCACCAACATCAAGGTTCTTAGAAGACTTCATGCTCTTGATCAAATGCCAATCTCATACCCTCATGCATGATAGAATCAAATGGAAACATTGCAAACCTCCAAACCATTAAATCTTGAAAACCATTAAGTCTGCTAAATTTTGAGTGAAATCTAAAATTCTAGTTTCTCCATATGAAATCCAATGAGGTCGAAACCACTCTCAGACATCTTGAATCATTTCATGGTAATGTTAAAAATTTAAGCAAAAGGATGAAAATGAAAAATAAAGGAATTGTCACTTTTACTTTAAGAATTTAACATTACCATTAATTGCCAACATTGCTAGGGTTGAGATGTGTTAGGAAAATGAGAGGGTAGGCATGCTTTTTTTTGAAGGGACTATTTTTGGAGGAAAACAACCCTAAATTTCCCTCAAAACAACTTCAAAACTCACAAAACTCCATTCTGTGGGGTTTATAGCTACCTTGGCAATAAACCGCCCGGTTTGACAAGAAATTGGTTGGTTCCGTCATACACCGACCGGTTTGGTTCGGTTTTTGTGAAATTTGGGCGAACTGGACCCTTCAATCGGGTTTCTTCGCCGGTTTGACCGGTTTTTAGTTCAAGCTGACTGATTTTTAAAAGTATGCTCGTCATCTTGCATAGGCATTCTAGGATCTAGCCTGCATTAATAATTTACCTCTTAGCATAAGCTAGGTTGATAGAGATATATGACAACACTTCTCACCTAGCTTGAGGGGTCTCGACAACTCTTTGGTGGTTAACAAGGTGACCTTGCAGTCGTCAGAGCTACAGCCTCTGTAGCACCGAAGGCATCGAGTGATATGAGCCTAACAAAAGGTATCGGTAATCAGGCCTTAGCCTGCTTCCTATTGGCCTCCTTCCCACAACCTACCTTGGAGCCCAACTTTAAAATAGTTAAGGGAAGGTTACACTTAGACTAGGCATATAATTAAAAATAACCAAGATCATCGCATCACACATAGGTCCTAGGATTCGCACATTATATATGTTAGTCAATCATTTCAGTAGCGTGTGTCCATCCTGTTACTTGGAACTAATTTACATTGAGCAAGAATTGTGACTCCATTAAGGCACTGGTCTCATACATAAGAAATCTAATTTAATAATTAATCTTGCTAAATTTAACCAAGTAACTAGGCCACTCATCTGTGTCTCCCAAACAAGTTGGTTTCTAACTTGTTTTCCTTCACATCATTCCATAGGGACTACCCCCAATAGCTTGCTATTGGGAGACAACTAGAACATAGTGGGCGGGGATCAAAGTGATAGTCCTCGCCTTGAGCGGTTGTCGCGGTGCCTATACAATTCGTGCGACAACATTTTTTGGCACCGTTGCCGGGGATGAGTTTGCTTGTTGCCGAGGTTTACGACATTCTATCATCTTGTGATTTATCATCCTTCATTCATTGTCTTGTCAACACCACAACATTTTATGGCACCATTGCCAGGGATCAATTTGTTGGAGCTTGACTTTACGACAATTTCTCATAATCTTCTAATCACCTTCCATCTCTCATCATTCTTCATCTTTTCATCACCTTATTATTTTTCCTCTCATTAATCCTCTCATCTTGTTTAATTTCACCATTAGAACCTAGACATTTAGGTTGGTTCCTTGTTTGGGCGGCGACTCCACTTATTCATCCATTCACAAGAACATACTCTAGAAGGAATCCTGGTAGCCTGGTTATCCCCGCTTCCGATCTTGAAAAGGTTTCAGGGGCCCGGTTAAACAAGTTACATTCTAGAGATCGTTTAAATTTTCTCAGACAGGAAGCTCTCCTTGATCTCCATTTTCTTTTCACCAATCCTCTGAATCATGACATCATGGGTGACTTTTACAGGCCTTGCAACTTCACCAATGTCCATGGGTATCCGCATGATCTGCCAAATGAGTCAACTATGACTAGACTGCCAATCTTCGAGGGAAATAATGCTATCAATGTTGAAGAACATATAAAGAAGTTTTCTTTGTTCCTCCAAAGATATGCTCATTCTACAGACTATAATCATGAAGATGTCAAGATGAAATTATGTCTTTTCATTGGAATGTAATGCACTTGACTGGTTTCATGACAGTGTTCATAATACCTTTGACTCTCTGAGAACCCTCCTCGACACATTCAAAGACAAATATGGGGATAAGGAGGGAAAATACTTGGTAAAAGAATTTAATACCATAAAGAAAAAGGAGAATGAAACAGTGATGGAATTTAATCAAAGATTCAACCAATTACTAAAGGAGATGACTCAAGATTACAAGCCTCCTGACAAGATAGTCTTGGAAATGTATCTTGAGGCTTACCATGTAGAAGTTCAGTATGAGATAAGACGAGCTCACCCTGTCACTCTAGCTGTTGCCCAAAGTACAACTAAGGAGTTGGAAAAGGATAAAAAGGCTTCAGTGAAATCAGAGATCCCTGGTTATGAAAGAGGTCTTGTCAAATTTAAGGAAGAGTTTGAAACGATAAAAGAGTTAGCCCAATTAATTAAGGAAATGAATATTCAACATACCAAACAAATGAATGACATTCAGTCTTTTATAGTTCAGATGCGAAGTATGGAGCCCAAAGATGACAACGGTTTTGGGCCAAGGAGAAATCCTCTTGTTGAGCAAAGGCCTCTTGATTCGCAAATTAATATGTTCGGAAAAGAGTTCCATTTGCCTATAGAGGATTAGATGTAAGTTATGGAAAATAGCCTAAATGTTGAAAACCTTGACTTCAAGCCATGTGGGAAGCGAATATGAAGATTGGCTTGAGGAGCAATTTGCCGAAGACTTTGGAGAGCTAATCCCTGATTTTCTTAAATCTAACCCTGATTTCAGATTAGGGGAATGGATCAACCAAGTTAGAATTGATGTGCCTATTGGTCGGATGGTCAAAAGTCCGGGTTGAAATAATTTAGTCATAGAGGAAATCAAGGATTCTCCTATGGATGAGCACCAAACTCCCCCTTCCGCTGTTCCATGTGATGCTTGTGCCCAGGATGAGGAAGTTTCAGATAAAATATCCCCTCCGAAGGGCTTTTTAAAGGAGTTTGTGGTGATGCAATCTAGTATTGGAAATTTTGCAGTCCTTTCTGATCCTTTAAATTTACTAGAGGATAAAATGGAATCTAAAAATCAAATGTGGCACATGAGTTTTGATGGGGCCCGTTGAAAATCAGGCAAAGGGGCTGTGATTGTTTTAAGTTCGCCACTGGGACATGTGTTTAAATTTGCTTTCCTTCTAGAGTTCGAAGCTAGTAATAATGTAGCTGAGTATGAAGCTTTGCTGCTAGGCCTGGAAATAGCTAGGGACCTCTAAATAGAATCATTAACTGTAAGGGGTGATTTTGATTTGGTCATCGCGCAGGTCAAGGGAATATTCTCATGCAAAAGTGATAGACTCAAAAAATACAGAAACACTATGTGGGAGACCATTGAGCTATTTGATGCATTTGGCCTGCACATTGTCCCTAGAGAGGAAAATGGTCAAGCCAATGAGCTTGCTGTAGCCACTTACACTTTCCAAATATCTGACGATTTAATGAAGGGTAAAGCCAAAATGGAAGTCGTCCTTAGGCCGTCAGTTTTGTTGTAACATATTTCGGCACATTGAAAATAATTTTTTTTTAGTGTGAAATTGCCATTTCCTTCTGAGTTAAATACTGAGGGCATATATAAATTTTATGCTTTTGAATGATTTACTTGTTTTTATATATAATAATTTTAATTTTAAAATTATTTTAATTTTTTATAAAAATATAATTATATATTTTTATGAAAATATTTATTTATAAATTATAATTATAATCTAAAAAATAAAATTTAATCCTAATCATAAGCTAAAATCATAAGCGCACTCAAAGCTAAAGGTCAAAGCCTATGGCCCACTTCGCATTTAACTAATTAAACTCACCTTATCTTTCATGCCTCTGAGATATGGGTAATTTAATCCAACATTTAAAAAGTGATTTCGGACCCCCCTTGGCCATTCCCGTTACCATAGGGGGGGAGGTCCGAAGTCAGCAGTTTTAGAAACCACCCTCCGAAACTGCCAACCCCCGCTCCTAGTTATTTGGGACTTAAAATCCCAAACCATTTACTTCTAAGGAGGGGGCCCGAAAACTATACCTAATATTAATTAGAATTTTTTATGGCAGGAATACTATTATGAAATAAATTTATTTCACGATGGAAGGCAAAGTGCGTAAAATGGAATTATAGGTTAATGTGTTACAACTATAGGTAAAACAAATTCTCGGTGCATGAAAATGAATAAAGGGAGGCTTTGCAATCATATATTGATGGAATTAATGTACAGGAGAACAGAAAGATATTTACGTCAATACATGTGAAATTGAAGTCAGAGTTACAGAAGTAAGAATAATTTACAGGCATGGTGAAATCAAGTTACAGGTGTGAAATCAGGTTGAGGTGAAAGTAAGAGAGCAAAGTAAAATACTCTACCAACTATAGAAAACAAGACATGGATTTACAAAACCACATGTGGTTTTTTAATCTGTAAATGAATTTCACAGAAAGGAAATTTACAGTGTGAAAGTAAATGAGTTTTTATAGGGAAGGAGAAACATGACATGGATTTACAAAACCACACATAGTTTTGTAAACACATGAGAAATAGAAACACAACATAATTTCAAATAAGTGGATGAATTTATTCATAAATTTATTATTTGAGGAGATACTTTCTGAATTTATTTAGTAAATTCATGAAAATACCAAATTTATTCACGGAATATTTGAAAACATTTATGATTTTGAAATTAGTGAAGCATTGTCAAAAAGTGACATAAATGCATTCCAAACAGATCTTCAACAACTTCACAAACCCCAGATTTCAAGGCACAAAAATATCAATTGAAAGGCAAATTGCAGAAACAATAGCTCTAGATATTAAATGCATGGAGATATCAACATTCAGAACATCAAAAGATCAATAGATTGAGGATCATTCTGCAGATTTTTAGCAGTGTTTCAACCAACTCCAGATTTCAAGGCAGATACTTGCAACAGTTCTAGATTCCATGCAACTAATAAGGAAATATTATTTATTTTTAATATACAGTTCAGAATTTCATTCCAGGATTATTGTAACAGTTTAGGGGATATTTTAGTCTATATATTGTTTTATTTGTAATAAACAGGTGTGGGTTTTTGATGCCAAGGCTCTTAAGCTATGTAATAGTTTCTTTTGTAGAATTCTAATGAAAGGCTTATGGCTCTGGTTTGATAGAATTTTGTGTTTCTTGTATGTTTTTCCAATATTTCCATATTTGTTTTCTGCACATGTTCACAGTGTTATAGAAGACCTAGGTAAGAACAGATTGTGTTTCAATCTCTCTGAAATCCCCTGCAAATTTATAATTGCTTAAAGAGATTAGTATAGTAGACTGTCTGTCTGATCTAGCTCCTCTTTGAAATTGGTTATTGTTTGTCCTATTTTCTCCTGAATATGTCTTGTCGGGTTGTAGAAATCTTCTACATGCATCTAAATCTTCCTAGTTGTTAAGTAATCAGTCTAGCTGCTCAATTATTAGGAATCTCCTTACATTCTTTTGTCAAATTCTTATACAAATCAAGTCGTTCTGTTAGGCTGGAAGTTGACACGTTCAGAAGGGACCCTTCGAGAGAGGCATTTAATATGAATAGGGATTGTCATTGATCGCCCACCACCCCCAACTAAAACCATAAATCTGGCCATTTTGCTTCAAAGGCTGTTGTTCAGTGACAAGTGAACATCGTTAAACAAAGCCTCGTAACAACTGAGGGAGCCCCCTCTGGTTCAAGGGCCAGCGTGAGCCTAAAGACTGGTTGAGTTGGTTTCCTGGCGTAGTTTTTTCAACCAAGGACTGCTTACGGGAAACAGGTACAACAAGTTCCATATAATGTCGATCATTGGCAAGTGTTGGATGATGAAAGGCAAATTATCCACTTCCTTAATCACTTAGACGAATTTGAAAACATTCAATCTTCTTCAAAGGAAGAGGGGTTTAAATCAGAGAAAAGGATGTGGTAAATCCTATCGGTGGGAACATGATAGCCATGGAGCAACTTTTTGATAGAAATGATGCCACCAAAAAAACCGATGAAAAGAAAATGGATCCCAGAGAATTCATTGAAATAAATATTGGTTTCCCCGAAAATCCGAAAATGGTCAAAATTGGTAAAGGAACTTCTGAAGAAGAAAGGGAAGATTTTATCGACTTGCTCATTAAATATCAAGATGTCCTGGCCTTTTCCAATTATGAACTCAAGGGTTACAAAAGGAATGTTATTCAACATACAATTCTGCTAAAGGATGAAGAAGCCAAACCGTTTAAGCAAAAGCTTAGGCAAATCAATCCTAAGCTAGCCCCCCTTGTTTAGAAACAATTGTAGAAAATGCTCACTGTTGGTATCATTAGACAAACACAACATTTTTCATGGTGCTCAAACCTGGTAATTGTTAGAAAGAAGAATGGTATTATCTGGCTATGTATTGATTTCCAGAATCTTGACTTGTAAGAAAGACAATTATCCTGCTACCCAACATGGAAAATATGCTGCAAAGGATAACTGGGTCCGGTATGATGTCATTGTTAGATGGCTTTTTTGGTTATAACCAAGTTTTGGTTAAGGAAGAAGATCGTCATAAGACTATCTTCAGCACACCTTGGGGTACTTTGAATATCTCAGAATGCCTTTCAGGTTAGCAAATACTGGGGCTACTTTTTAGAGGGCTATGGATTATGCTTTCAGGGGATTAATCGGTAAAATCATTGAAATCTATCAGAATGACCATACTGTTTTCTCCAAGGATGGTAAATCTCATATCAACCATCTAAAGCACGTTTTTGACAAATGCAGTGAATTTGATATATCATTAAACCCTGCCAAGTCTGTTTTTGGGGTTACTGAAGGGAAGTTGTTGGGACATATCATTTCCAAGTATGGTATTAAAATTGATTCTGAAAGAGTTGAAGCTATTCAATGAATTCCATTGCCCCATAATCTTAAGTCCTTATAGTGCTTCTTGGGTAAGACAAATTTCCTCAGATGATTCATTTTGAACTATGCTGAAATTGCTAAACCCATACAATGTCTCTTAAAGAAAGATGCAAAGTTTATTTGGAAAGAGGAAGTCAAGACAAGATTTCAAAATATCAAAGATACTATAGCCAAAGCTCGTCTTAATTAGTCTGGATTATTCAAAGGACTTTATGATCTTTTCATTTGCTTCCGAAGACACTATAGCAAGTGTCCTATTGCAGAAGAACAAAGATGACCATGAGCAACCAATTGCCTTCATGAGCAAATCCTTGCAGAATTCAGAATTAAAATACAACATTATGGAAAAACAGGCTTATGCATTGGTCAAATCCCTTGAGCATTTCAGGACATATGTGCGCTACTAAAAAATTATTGCACTTGTTCCACACTTAGCTATCAAATATATATTAACTCAAATTGATTGCTTGGGAACGCGTGCCAAATGGGTAACTAAAATTCAAGAGTATGATCTTGAGATTAGACCGACCAAGCTTATTAAAGGCTAGGGATTGGCGCAAAAGTTGACAGAAAGTAATGGGAAAACCTTGGAAATGGTTTGCCAAAATGAAGTTACTAGACCTTCTATTTCCCCCGAGCTTCAAAAGCTAGAGAGGATCGAATGGTATAAGGACATTATTTATTATTTGACAAATTTGACTTGTCCTAATCACTTGGTAGCTCATAAAAGGAGGGATCTCAGATTAAGGGCATCCAAATACTGTATCTTAAAATATGGCCTTGGATGGAGAAACTCAGATGGGATAATACTCATATGTGTTGATGAAAATGAGGCTAAGAAGCTCATCATTGAGTTACATTCAAGATTTTGTGGGGGGGTATTTTGCAGCAAAAACGACGACCCACATGATTTTGCGTGCAGGATATTATTGGTCCACCATTTTCTCAGATGTGCATAAATTTGTCAGAAGATGTTAGGAATGCCAACTTTCATAGGGAAGCAAAAATTAGCAGCTTTGCCTCTCTAGTCGGTTATAGCGGAAGCCCCTTTTCAACAATGGGGGTTGGATTTCATTGGTAAATCTAACCAAAATTCTAGTAATGGTTATTCATGGATACTGATTGCAACATATTACTTCACAAAGTGGGTTGAGGCCATTCCGACAAAACATGCTACTAAGAGGGTTGTCATGGATTTTATTGAAAATCACATCATTACTCTATTTGGTGTTCTAACCAAGATCACGATTGACAACGCCAAAGCTTTCAACTCTTCCTAGTTTTCCTCCATCTGCTTCAAGTATGGCATTATTCTATCTCATTCTTCAAATTATTATCCCCAAGGAAATGGTTCGGACGAATCAAGCAATAAAAATTTGATCACCATCATTAAAAAAACTGTGGGGATAATAAATGACCTTGGGATAGTAAGGTCAAGTATGCATTATGGGCAGACAGGGTCACGAAGAAGAGGGCTACCGGAAAAAGTCCTTTTGAGCTTGTTTATGGTTTGGAAGTAACCTTACCTGTTCATCTCAAGCTCCAGGCTTATCAACTCCTTCAGCGTTTTACAGAGGACAAAGATGCGGTACAAAAAAGAATAGATCAAATAATCAAGCTTGATGAGGCCTGCAGAAACGCTTTTGATAACATATGTCAGAACTAGGCCAGAACTAAAGAAGGATTGAACAAGTCTTCACAGAACAAGTCGCTATAGATTGGTGATATGGTATTGTTATGGGATTGCAAAAATGAGAAGCCTGGCAACCATGGAAAGTTCGACAATTTATGGCTAGGACCATATATCATCAGGGGGATTGTTGTAGCAAATTCTTTCTATCTAAATACTTTGGAAGGCGATCTTGTGGACCTACCAACAAATGGGCTAATGCTAAAGCTGTACTACAAAGATGCCATCTGAAGCCATAGGGCATTGTTTTGTATAGTATCTCTAACCCTTCTCCCTTTTATTTAATGTCATTAGGTAGTTTTATTTTGTGCATTTATATTGTCTCTTATTTCAGTTTGTTAGAGTAGAGTTTTTTTTCTATTCCTGTGATATTTTTTTTATATATGCATGATGATTTCGATGTTGAATATATATCTATTTGATGGACTTCTATTTCCTTGGATGCAGGATTCTGGGGTTCTCATGTTACTTCATGGAAACAACGTGTCCTTGTATGGAGACAAATGTTGCACTCAAATTGTCAAACTTCCAAGGAAGCGAAAGTAATTTTTTTTTTAACAAGATCATATCATCTATCAACAATAAATCCATTCTGCAAGTTATGTAATGGAAATGATCCTAGTAAGACCTTGAATATATGTAATAACCTAGGTAAGCCTGTGATTTTGGCGACGAATTTCATCCTAGGAGGTTTTCTAACCTCCTTGATTACCTATGTTTCTAAACACGACTATCAGAAGAGTTTTTTCCCTCCAGCTTAAACCCCAAAGCTAGGGTGAAATTTGTTGTCAAAATCTTAGGTGAGTCCTAGTGTTTTCGTTGAGTTTGATTTAAAAGTGATTTGGGAATATTTAAGCTAGTTGATTATATTATTTTATTACAAATCACTTGGTCTACTGGATCATATTGTGTTGCAGATGGGTTATGTGTCTTGAGGGTCTAACCAAATGTGTATTCCTCCTTTGAGGGTTGTGAATGTAAAATCTTATGTATTTGAGGGTGGAAAAATAAATAAATTCCCTCATGTGTAAATTAATTAATTTTTCTGGCAAAATAAAATTAAATCCTAAGCCAGGAAATTAATTAATTAGAGTCGAAGTTAAGTTGTCTTAGGAAAATTAATTCTCCTAGTGGAAAAATTCGTGGGTTTTAAATGAATCAATTTTTAGGGGTCCTTGACCAAGGGAATATTGTATATTTTAAGAAAAATTGGACCTTTGGACCTTGGTGGTTAAGAGCAAGTCAAATGTTTGAGGAAATTAACTTAAAATAATTAATTTTGAGCTAATTAAAATGGAATTAAATGATAAATTCGAAAATTTCTCAAAAATAAAAAATCAAGGGCCAGGATTAAAAGATCTTGAAGTGTTTATCAACGGCCAAGATTATTTTGACAAGGATCAAAGAAACTATGTTATGCTTCTTGACCTGCAAATGATACCCAAATACAGAATATGCGAAGAAAAAAGACCGATAACACAGAATATGCGAAGAAAAGATATCCAGAACACAGAATAGCGAAGACTTTATTA